>JAOWBP010053074.1:0-11791 GCA_028571105.1 Tragopan temminckii
GGGGGGTTGGAGATTCATGATCCTTGTGGTCCCTTCCAACCCTGGCCATTCTGTGATTCTGTGTGATTCTGTGATTCTGTGAAGAATCAGAAAACAGAGGAGAGTAAGTGAGGGATGGCTGGAGAGAGTAGCTGGCCAACTGTGAGGGTGTGGAGGTGAGAATGATGGGGTCTGCCATGAAGCAGTTAACTTATTTCATTGCAGATCTGACTTTGTGGAACAGCTGAGAGAGGACACTGCACAGTAGAAGTCTATCCTTATCTCCCCAAATGGCAACAGTAGTTATCAGAACTAATCTGTGAACATTTACATCCTAAAGACATAGTCCTCATTGCCTTATAATTAATTTTTAATGAAAGAAAAATAATGAAAGAAAAATAAGAAAAAATGTGCTGAGGATAAAGCTGACTCCTGATGGAATGAGACAGTATGCAGAGCACCCTTTTTTTCTTCTGTTTCCCAAGGAAATGAACAGGAGGAAAAAGGGGTTGCCTGTCCCATGGATTTTCCGAATTGTAGCAAATCAGCAGTTCACACCTTGGCCAATATAAAGAAAAGTGTGTGAGTAAGAAATAACTGGCAAGTGGCACATGTTCTCCTGCAGACGTTCTTATTTGCCTCTGTAAAAACAGTCCATTTGTAGTTCAGATTGAAGTGTTCTGCATTGTTTCTCACGGGTCTCTGGCTATTGCTTCAACATGTTTCTCTAACTATTGCTTCTCAGCATCTAGTGAAAAGTAGCTAGTGTTAAAACCTGTATTGCTTTATCATTCCTTGAACCATTCCAATTCAGGGGTACAGCTGCACAAAGTGATGTTGAAGGATTCTGAGAGCTGACCAGGCTGTGCCCTGTACAGTGATTAACAGAAGGTTTACAGACTGGCTGGACTTTTTCTGGGAGCTATTCTGATGAATTCTTATTTATTTAGACAAATATATTGCTTAATGTGTGAGTATTTGGCTGAAGAATTCCATTGCTTATGTGTTGGGCTTGGGAGCTAAAAATTAAAGTCAATATTTTTATTTCAAAATAATAATAAAATTGAAATTTTTCGTATGTGGTCTCGGGATAAAATTCTTAGACCACTCCTTAGCAACAAGGCTGTTGCAGACAGTAAATGTGATTTCTACTATCAACTCTGGGTTTGTAATGAGAAAAAGAGCTAAAGCCAGAGGTGAGATTTCCTTGACCAATATGTATCCCAAAACACAGCCATCACCCACTCAGTTTTTACAATAGATTCAATTTGAAGTTAATGGAGACACAGAATGACATCTGGAAAACAATTTGTTTTGTCTTTAAGAAGATAGCTAAACCAGAGTAGCAGAGCGTTCTCCTAAACATGCCCATGCTATGTAGGCTGCACGGCTCTCACCACTGTCCTCATCTTGCAGGGATGTGAGGTGGCAGCCTCTCCAAATCCCAGCTGATAATTTTCTTTATCACAGCAGATAACCCGTTAACTTTGGGAAGAACCACAAGCACATTTGACAGCAGAATCTGGCCATTTATAAAAGATTTTAAAGTGCTTTTGAGCCTGGAACGATTTCCAGCCTGAGCTACAAGGGGCTGAGATGCCACACAGATGCTGCTATGTCAGGCAGGCTGTGCAAATATGAGGACTGTAACAATGTTAGTTGATTTTCACCTTCTCTTAGCAGAAAAATCAAGGATGCAGAGTGGTATGTAAAATCCTGATCTAGCAGAAAGTTTTCCTTCTTAAGTACACATGAAGCCAACTTTGACTTATTCCTGAACCAGCTAATTATACAATGATTGGAAGTTTATTCTGAGCTCTGTAACTTGAAGAGTTCTAATTTTCTATTTCAAACCAAGCTTGAAAGAATGTATTTTTTACCATAGACTCGTCAGTTTTTATTTTCCAAGACATGATTTTCATAATGACCATGACTTTTAAGTCTCTCCACTGCATATGTGGGGTAATGTGTGGTAATGCACTCAAGCGTAGTTCAGTAGAGGTTTTTACAGCCGTCATCAAAATTACACAAACATTAACCCATCTACTTAGCCTAATTGCATAATTGATTATGATTGCACCAATTATTTAGAGAGGCAATACATGACTATAAGTTAAAAGAAAAAAGTGTCAGGAACCAAAATTTTTACTTTCTGTATTTGGTCAACGTTTCATTCCGTAATGAGATTTGAAGTTTCAGAACAAGATTTAAAAGAGTCCTGATTGTTATGTTAGGCCCACTGATTAGTTAAAACACTTACATTTGCTCTTACTCTCCCTGTGGATTTGTATATTAGTACTTAAATTGGCAGAAGCACTGAAGTCTCTACATAGGGCTGCACAAGATTTATTGATCTTAAACATGTCATGCTGATAGACCACTTTTCAGTCAGATCTTCATTCTCAGACTTCAACTGACCTTTTTTCCTTCACAGCCGTTAATAGGATGCCAACATCCATGGATTTATAAGGCACCTGATAAGGGTGGCCCTTTGGTTACGTGGTGGCTGCACCATGGCAACTCACAGCAGCTCTTCTGCCCCATTACTCACGTGCTGGATGCAGCTACATCAGCACTGTGGAAGCACTGGATGATCTGGCAAGACCGTAGGAAATGGGACTTTTTATGGGTTAAATGAAACATATGTAAATTGACACACATGTACACTGGTATCATCACAGATCCATCTAGCTAAATAAGGAAAATAAAGACAGCCCTTTAAATCCATTTTAGGGTTACCCTATCAAACACCATAAAATCCGTTAAAAAGAAAAAAATTAGTGGTCCTTGTGAAATTCTTCTGAACTCACAGGACCTCTCTGCTCAGCTTTTAGAGGCAGTAAGTTGTAAAAAAACTCCAGATTATTCTCTTTCTGAGCATGAGAACTCACCAACATGCAAACCAAGAGCACAGGGAACAGGAGCCATAGCAATACTGACAAAGTGAAAGACATCCAGAAATTTTAATCACAGTAAACTAGATTTAAGAAGGCTTTCTTTCTGTGTCTTCTCTTTCCTTATCTTCTGTCTTTTCTTGTCTTTTTGACTTACGGAATTTTACTGAAGAACAAAGGATCATGCCAAAATCCTACAGACAGATTTTTTTCTTTTTTGCTTTTGTCTGATATATTTCACAACAATTTTCCAGATCAATATAGCAAACCCGTGCTAATTAAGCTGTTAATAAGAGTGGTAAATGAGGCTTACTCAAATGATAAATAAGCCTGTGCCCTGCTGAACATCATGCTGTGTCACACCTCAAAACCATCATGAGGTTATGGCAATCTGATTATTGATTGATTCTAGAGCTCTTCATTATACTTAATACTTTGTGTAGTACCAGTTGAGAAGAGATCATTAAAGACCACCATCTGCTACTGTTAACATGCATATCAGCCCCTGAAAACTTGTGGTAGTGCTTGAAATGATTTTCTTCACATGGAAACTTGATCTTCCTGGACTCTTTTTCCAGAAAAGCCAAGTAGTGGAAAAAGTGATTTCCACCATGCTCACACTACATGTGACTCTGAAGCTCAGTGCTGAAGAGCCTTCACTCAGGAAGATGACTATATTTAAGTCCCTATGTATCACAGTTAGCCTTTAAGCTTCTCCTTGCTTGCTTCAACTCCTTCCAGTGACTTAGGCTTCAGGGCTATTTGACTTTTGTCAAATGATAAGTTCATTCGTATCCATAGCCTAAATCATACTGATAGATACTCATCCCAAAATCTAAAATAGATCAGATGACTCAGGTCTTAGAATAAGCACTTGCCTATTTGTAGGCACCCATTGAGTCTAAAGAGCATCTAAGGACTAGCTCAGACGTAAGCACTCACAATATGCCTTTCTGCAATGAGCTAAACGAATCGCCCTCTGCAGAAAGCTACATGCCATTGAAACAAGTAGTCTCATGTTTAAGACTATTTGTGCAAACAAGATCCCCTCCACATGCTTAGTACTCAATGGCTTCAACAGCCATCCGAAGACTGACATTCTCAGGTTGCTTAAAGTTTAACGTTGGCTACTGAGAGCTGGAGGGCAGGCAGTGTAGGAGCATCCTTGTCCAGCCGGGGAGTGAAACTCTTCATCTCCAAAGAACTGGGACATCCTGATGACTAAATCACACAAAAATTCTCAAAGTAACTTGAGGGAAAATAACAAATCTGACACAAGAAACATGGTAAGAATTCAAGATTTTTAACCTTGCAACAAATCAAAGTTAAGCAAGTGGTTACAGTATCAAACACTCACAAAATAGAACAGAATCAATTATTCACATTCCTCATATGTTACATTGGCTTGCCCTTAAAAACTAATCTCTTCCTTTTACTAAAAATCAAGCTTTCTCCTCAGTTGCTTCAGCAACGTTGCTAGCTTGGAATTGGTCCTGTCTTTTCTTCCTCTCTCCTTACACAGCAGTACTTCTTTAATTTGCTTTTTCTTTCATCATGGCTAATTAAATTCTTTTTACTTGGAAGGTTTTCCTACACATTTCTCACAGCTGTCTAGGTAATATAGCAGGAACAGTTCTCTCTGAACATATTAGATTAATGGAGTAGGAGTCAGTTTAAGACTAAATCACCAAAATTTTAGAGTTATAGAATCATAGAGTGACTTAGGTTGGAAAAGACCTTAAAGACCATCCAGTTCCAACCCCCCCCCCGTGAGGAGTGGTTGCCACCTACTGGATCAGGCTGCCTACAGCCCATCCAACCTGGCCTTTTTACATTCTTGTGAACTAGACATTGCATTCTAATGAAGACTAGTTAATGTAGTGGAACTTCAAGAACGGCCTGAAAGCCTCAGTGTGAGCTGTCTAAATCCTCTAAATCCTACCTATATCATCAATCAGGCATCATGAAACACTCTTGATGTGTATATGCACTATTTGGTTTGACAGAAGCCCATCAGAATAATGTTGTAAAGACTCACATATACAAGCAAATGATACAAAGGTAATTCTACCTTTTTTTGTAAAGTCCAGATACCATGATGACAATCTTTCTTCCACAGTACCTAAATTAGATGCAAAATCCCAAGTGTGGATCTTCTCAAAGGTAAACCCTGAGCTGAGTAAAAATAAAATCAGGATATTAAGATTTGATAAGCCAAAGTCATATTTTGAACATGCCAGAGCCCTTATGAAGTGCCAAGTATGTGACAATGACCCAGAAAGAGAGATCTGCAGGAATTATTCATGCAGTAGATTGAAGAATCCTTCCAGCTCTCCTTTTATGCTCTTATAGAGGGCAGAGATGCTTTAGAGCTGTACACCCACACCCAAGTCCTGGACCATGTTTCACCACTTGAGTCTTCTGTCAAAGTTCTCTGCCTTGGTTCCCTACATGTCACAATGAGGAAACATCACAGTCCTAGCAGCAGTGAAGAGAATAAGGCATAAAATACAATTATTTTGTAATACTTGTGTTCAGATAAAGCATGAGGGTCAGAAAAGAGCTCAGAGCTAGATATCAGCTTGTAAATAAACTAGACTAGGAAGCTTATGCACAAAAAGATGATCAGTCAAAATGTGCTTATTCTGAAGGTAAAAACAGTTCGGTTTATGTAGCTATCACAGAATCACAGAATGGCCAGGGTTGGAAGGGACCTCAAGGATCATGAATCTCCAACCCCCCTGTCACGTGCAGGGCCACCAACCTTCCCATTTAATACCAGACCAGGCTGCCCAGGGCCCCATCCAATCTGGCCTTGAACACCTCTAGGGATGGGGCATCCACAACCTCTCTGGGCAGCCTGTTCCAGCACCTCACCACTCTCATAGTAAAGAAAAGCTAGTTGATTTGCCCGGCAGCAGCATGTTAGTGCTGTAGCAATTGATGAACAAAATAATTGTACCTGAAATTTCTGTCCTTATAAACAGCCTTGTCATTAAATGAGGCCTTGTTGCCTCCACTATTCTGGACCATTGAAGAAATCCAGGTTCAGAGAACAGAACTGAAATATGTGGCACGAAGGTCGAAGGGGAAGGGAAAAAAGTGATCTCTGCAGCTTGAAGTTTGTAAGGGTTTTGGAATGGTTCAGGTGAGAATATTACAGAGAAGTGCAGAACCCGAACTGCCTGTGTGAAGCATTTTATCAAGCTTTGGTACGTGAAGTGTCGCGTGTCAACTTCAAACTGTTCTCTTTCTTCTCTCATCAGGAGGCCAAGAAGACTGCATCCTTTCTTATGAACCTGTCACAAGACAGGAAAGTAAGTTCTGACTGCTTTTCTGACACTGTTCCTTACATTTTTTATTTTATTTCTGGGGGCCAGCAGAGCAGTAAGCCTTGTTGTCCCTGTGGTTCCTTCTTGGCCACTGTTGCATACATAAGAAATGATGTAAGGCTATCCCTAGCTTTCATGTGCTTCCTGATGTTTCCAGGACTCTCTGCAGTGTGCTCCCATGGCCTTTCATAATGGCATTTGACTACATCTGTGTAGATCATCACTGAGCTCTGCCAAATGAGTAGCAGTAGTTCAATTTTCCTTAGCCACATCAGTAGAAAAATGATCCATCAATAAAAGGTAGACCTAAGATTTCACTTAGAATCATAGAATCATTAAGGTTGGAGAAGACCACTAAGATCATCTAATCCAAGCATCAATCCACCAACTTGATACTTAAAGATAGCAACTCTTCAGTGCAGCTTTGGGAATATTTACCATTATTTCCAGTAACCACCAAAATGTGTCTTTCTTTTTTGTTTGCCAGTTAATTACACCAGGCCAGTTATTATTCTGGGTCCTATGAAAGATCGGATCAATGATGACTTGATATCTGAATTCCCTGATAAGTTTGGATCATGTGTACCGCGTAAGTACAATTTTATTCCTCATTTTGCAGCAGTCAGTTACATCCCTTGGTGCCATTCGTTAAGCGAATTGTGATGAAAATAGCATCTGTGAACTATATGTAGCTGAGTTTCTCAGGAGCCATTTTTCTACCAGAGAAAAAAGGTCAAAGGAATAAACAACAAAAAATTGTAAAGTTCTGAGTGTTAGTTTTATGTGTCAGCATTTGGAAGTGAAGTGGGGGGCTGCAGGGATGGGCTCTATGAGCAGAGGCCGGAATCTGCCCTTCTAAATAAGGGACCTGTTAACCACAAACTCAGTTTATTCACCAATGATTCTGTAATTTCTTAAAGACAGTAACATTTTGAAATATTGATAAAACATAAAATGTTTCAACTCAGCTGAACAGTATTGATTAACAAAATTATGGAGTAGCCTGTGACTTGTGTGGGATCTATCTTGGCTCTTCTGAAAGCAATATTGGGCCCTGAATTAAGCAGAGTGTTTGTATCTTGGATCATTAGAGCTTGTTCAGTGTTTACTGCAGATCCTGACTGCAGTCTTTCTTCTTTTTAAACTATTGTCTCTACAAACATGGTAGCTTTAATCTGCTAGGAGATGAGATCAGAATCAGCTTTATAATTAAGGTTAAATTAAATTAATGAGATTGCCATTCATTTTTATCACTGCGATAGGTCTGGATTTATAATCTGCAATGTGCTTTTTTTTATTTGAGGTTTGGTTACGACCATGATGAGATAAAGTGAAACTCTAGCAAATGCTTATTTTGTGTTAACATAAGATTGGTTGGAGGTAAATATTAGAAGATTTTACTGTGAAATGGCAGCCTCATTGTTAAAACTCCATTAAATAATTAGTAGCCAAAGCTACTAATGTGGAGCACCTCCAGTAATAGCACTGTCCACTAATAATGTTAATTGATACAGACTTCTTGATCCCCTGTCTTTGTTTCATGCAGATACCACACGACCAAAGCGTGACTATGAAGTGGACGGGAGAGATTATCATTTTGTCATTTCAAGAGAACAAATGGAAAAAGATATCCAAGAGCACAAATTTATAGAAGCCGGGCAGTACAATGATAATTTATATGGAACTAGCGTCCAGTCTGTGAGATTTGTGGCAGAGAGGGTAAGTTGATGCCAATTTTACCATCCATGCAACATGATCAGTTTTGTGGCAACATTGCATCTCAGTCACACTTATGCCAAAAATATAAAATACATGCAAAGTGACATCCAATTGTTTACAGGCTTTATAATGACACCATTTGTAGAGCCTATGACTTTGAAAGTAAATGTTCTTGGCACTTCTAATACCTGGATGTAGTGCCATAGATTCAACAATTTAACACAGTACCTCAAATATGCCCCAGAACAGCTTTCCCTCTACCCTCTATACAACAGATGAATAAACATATCTCACTTTCACAGAGGTAAAAGAATGAAGCCCGGAGAGATTAGATGATTTGCCTCAAGTGACACCCAGAATCTTTGACACAAACAAGAATTAAATTAAGCAGTAGAGAATGAATATAGCTATGCTATTATTTTTATGAACTGATTTTCCTCATCTCTGAAGAAAATCCATCACCACCCCCAGAGTTCATGCCAATAAAAAATAAAAAAAAGCCATTTGCTTTCATATCTTCAAGTGTATATTTTATATTAGGACTAAATCAAAGGCAGAAGAGTGGAGTGTATGCCCTGGGGTCCCCCTCCCCTGGTGTGTCAGTCATAGCTGTGTTCCAGGGCACTGCCTCACAGGATTGCTTCCCTCTTTTGGCTGATCTTCAGCAAACTGCAGAAATGAACACATCCTCATCTGTTTTAACAGGGCAAGCACTGTATTCTCGATGTGTCAGGAAATGCGATCAAACGACTACAAGTTGCACAACTATATCCCATCGCTATCTTCATTAAGCCTAAATCATGGGAGCCTCTGATGTAAGTATAAACACCTCCAAGTGCTGTTTTTTTTTTCAAAATGCATCCTCAACAGGTCTTTAGTCTGGCCTCCAGAATCAGTAATAACAAAAGAATGGGGGGAACAGTGAAGACTTCCTTTGCATGCGTGCCAGCCACTGTAACACAGAGTCCCAATGAATGAGCCAAAGCTGCCTTTGAACCTTTCCCATTGGGATCTATGGGCTTAGGTGCTAGTCCATGAAGGTCTTCCCACCAGTGCTCAATGCACTTATTACAACCTGGACAGCAAATACACCAAGGATTTGTGTGTCTCACCTTGTCCCATCCAGTCTTGGAGTGTCGTTTGGTCACTATGCACATGAGCAAAGCAGAGCATAAACCTGTGTCAGATTCACTGTGTGTGCTTCTTCATCAGCCCTTCATTTGCTTGAAGGTCTGTAAGAGGATTGGCAAGGACCTGTAGGACTGGAGTGGGGCAAGCAATCCTTAAAAGAAGGAAAAGAGAAGGCACCAATTTCAAGCTGTCACCAGGCAGCCCAATTTCAGTACTAAAAAAATATTGGGGCCCAGGGGATAGTAAAAGTAGCTCAAGTAAAGAGCTGGAAGGATAAAATTTTATAAGAGGCAGCCAATGTATACGCATCAAGAGCAAATCAAATCGACCTTATTTCCTTATGTCTAGAGATGGATATCAGTAATTGTTTTATGTCTTGATTTTTATTCTGGCTTTTGACACATCTCCAAGGGACATTCTCAGCAGTAGATTAGAGAAATAGAGTCCAGAGGGAATCATTAGGAGTATATGCACAACTGCATTTAGACAGTCATTGAAAATGGCACTGGGAAGATAGCAGATATCCTGAAAGTGTATTTCCTGAGCTGTGGAACTAGTTGTTATTTTTATGAATTACTTGGGCAATGAATTGCGCAGTGCTCTTGTAAAATTTGTGACTGACTCAAGGCTGAGAAAGGTAGAAAGCACTTTGGAGAATAAGATTAAAATTCAGTGTAAAATTAGTAAGATGAAATTCAGCACAGACAAAGGAGAGAAAATGAAATGCACAAGTACAAGCAGGGAATAATTAAGCAATAGCAGTGCAGAAAAGCATCTGGCAGTTGGGATGGATCACACAGGAATATGAATGGATGGATAATGCTGCTGCAAAATCAGAAACTGCTGCTGTGGGCTGCATTAACATTGGTGTTGTGTAAGGACACAATAGATCATTATTTTCTTTTATTTCATATGGATGAGGCGTCAGCTGAATGTTGTCTGTCTTCTGGGTACCACTCTGGAAGTGGAAGAGGAACGCAAGGAGATGATCTTCACATTGATTCAAACTCAGGATAAAATACATGCTTTCCATGTACATATATGTTACTGAAAAAAAATATCAATTTAATTTGGTGTTATGTGACTGAATGTGCATCCTTTCTGGCCGTGACGTTTGGTGATAAGGTTGCTGCATGTCCTTGTGCATTACAAAGAATGATGCACAGTATGTGGCATTTGCATGGCCCCATTCTGAACAAAGGCATCTTGGGCTGGATGACTTCTTGACATTTCTTCCAGCCCTGCAATTCAGTTAAATTCTGATTATCTTGCTAAATAGAAGGGTCAGGGAAGTCTGAAATCCTACTATTTCTATTGATTGTTTTAAGAGAGATCTTCACCTACAGCTTTCCTGCCTATAAATTATTTCCATTATTTGTTTAATGCTGAGTTTGCATCTAGGGTGATAAAAAGACAGTAAACAAATGTGGTCCTTTCTCTGAAAATACATTAGACACAACCAAAAATGTGGCAATAACATAAACCCCTAGTTTGATGAGATGTAAGAACAGAAAGTCTTTAACAGACTGACTGAAAAGAGTTATGAAGATGAAAAATATGACAAGCATCCTGTTAGTAAGCCAGTCGTACAGAGTTTGCAGAATTTTGTTTAGCAATATGCATCAAAAGAAATTCTTCTTCACTCTCCAAACCTAAACCTCCGTTGTTGTTGATAGGAACAAAGAAAGTTAAATCCATTATGTGACTGAATTCTTTGTTCAACCAATACCCTGTGGAAGACACCCTGAATTAGAAATCCAAACTTTCATGGGGCAGCCAAAGTCCATTTATATTGGTACTAGTTTGGGATCTTTTGCAGGAAAAAGTATTATGTAAACAAATTATAAATAACTAATAAAACAAATCCTGGAAAAATGAGAAAAAAGAAAATAATGGATTCAGGCATTCTAAATTACTGTATCCTCTGCTGTTTGCTTCCTACAAGTAATGTTTTTATTTGAGTTAATCTATCTAATGTGTACTTTTCTTATCCAACGATACCTAAAATTAGCTTCTATGAGAAACAAAAACTCTTTTAATACAACTGGCATCATTTTCTTCTAAGAATTGTTTTGAGAATAACTGCATAGTTCTGAGCTCCCTGCTCACAAAAAATCATTTATTTAGTAATGAAATTGAATCACTCAGGTTTAACTAAACTTATACACACTCTAATGCAAGTGGTAGTGGCGATTTGCAGTGTGTGCCTACTTCACAGACATAGGCCGTGCACTTGTTTCTGCTGCCCAGAAGGTGCAGAGCAGCCTTCCAGATTTTCATAGTGAGTCAAACTCTCATTTGTACCCTGGGGTAAGAAATAGCAGATGAGCAATTCCTGCAGATAAGCGGTAAATCCCCACCATAGTTTTTCTCATGACAATTTGTTTTTGCAGCCCTCTCTTTTTGCTAAAGTCATTACTACAATGCAAAAAGTTTGGGAATCCTACCTGTATAAGATCTGCTTGTAAGGACAGATTTATCTGCCATAACTTCTACACTTGTTTACGCAAACAAGTTAAAAATTAATGTAAGAGCAAAGTAAAACTCAAAAGACACAAAAGATGGATTGCTGTTCAGGATTGTCCTAAACATTGTCAAAAATTAAAATCATCTAAAGAGAGCTTGTATCTGCATTTGAAACTTGGTTATTGGTAGTTTTCTCTCTCCTTCCTTCCTTCCTTCCTTCCTTCCTTCCTTCCTTCCTTCCTTCCTTCCTTCCTTCCTTCCTTCCTTCCT
>JAOWBP010053075.1:0-11791 GCA_028571105.1 Tragopan temminckii
TGACCAATATGAGGTAAGTCACCCAAAACACATCTAGGTATTTACTATCATAGCATCAGAACTCCTTGTGGCTACTGTTCACACATTATCCTCCCCAGAAGGTTTTGAAGTATTACACATTACTTTAAAAAAAGAGAGGGATAGGAGTTAGGATGAATGGGATGAGATACAGAGGTAAAGGATTTAGATACATATTAGGCAGAATTAGAAAATATACTTTTTTTCGTGTGTGTGTGTGTTCTGGAGAAGGTCCTTACCCTCCAAACCATTATCTTCTCAGCCTGGAACTCTTTATTCAGACTTAGGAAGACAAGCATTTTGAGCTCTCCCTAAATCTTTTTCCACTTCTTCTTATTATATCTTTTTTTTTATTACATCACTATATACCAAAGGCAACAGAGATAAGGATGCATAATTTGTGTTTGATTTTATTGACAGTATTCAAGGAACAGAAGGCTGGAAGAGTGTCAGAAATCATTCTCTTTGTTCAAGACTATAGCAGGACTTTCAGTACTGGCTGTCTTTCACAGTCATCCTGGGAGAAGCACAGCACCACCTGTGAAACCATACACTAGACCATGCCTACTTACTTGTAGTGCTGATTCTTTCAGAGTGTTCTTTCCATAAGGCAATTATCCAAGGCTGCTGGGGTTTAACACTGAGCAGTATTCACTAAGCCTTGTGCAATTCTGTCAAGCTATTGGCATTTTTTTTGTAGCTCTTCACTTCAAAAGGCCCATCGTGATGCTGCTGAGTGCTATAAATAGCCTCCTTTGAAACAAAAAGTATGTATCATAGCAGAACTATCTGTTATGGTCCAGATCCATTACACCGTGTGGGTAGCCAGTGCTTGGTGTCTCCCCTTGTTGCCTTTTTTATTCTGCAGTGCAGGCATTCCTGGTCTGACCAGTGCTGCAGAATATGGTCTGCGAATGGCCAAGAAACAGGCTACACATGGCTCTTCCCAGTCTTTTCTAAAGCACAGCCCCCCGTATTCCTGCTGCTAACAAGCCACAAAGGCTTCACAGGCATTTAACTACTGACGTTGGTGCTGCTCATCTCTGTACCTTTCTGTAGGTAGTCTCTTGTGGTGATATACCTGTACCTTTAGTTGTTTCCACATCAGAGGACTATGATAATAGTTTCTTGTATAGTCATACATTTTCTTTTCTCACTCAGGAGGACTGGTCTACCTGTGATCAAATGCACCTTGTCTGGTCCACCGTTAGGAAAACTGCTGTTATAAATGCATGGTACATGACAAAAATTATGAAGGATAGCTGCAGCTCACACTTCTGCTCATCCAATAATATATTTTGACTGTTCTGTGTCAGAAGCCAAAATACTTCCTTTTTAATGAGGTCAGATAATTTTAGTATAGATTCCACAGTATTCAAATTGTTCAGAAATTATGGAACCACTTATACTCCTTGAAAATAAGTAGGGCATAAGAAGAGAGGGCAACTGCTCTATTGTTCTGCCTTCAGAAGTGGAGTTTCTGAACACAAGACGTCCAATTTTCAGTCAGCTGCATCACAGCACAATTCAAGGTCTGCAAATTGTGATTCTAAAAGTAGTATGGGTGAAGGTTTCATGATGAAAGGAGGATGAGAAGGCAAAAGGCATTGCAACGAGCTAATTAAAATCGATGCCAGGAGAGATCTCTCTGATGCCTGAGTGGTGAGCAACCAGCAGGTGTCTTCATTACTTAGACTACTGGTGACAAGCTACATGTAAAATTACAGGGTAGCTAGTTTAATTTCAGCTGCAAAGAACGTCTTAGCAAGTCTCTGGAGAGATGGAGTAGGAGGAAAACCCAGAGAGGCTCAGTCTGATAGCTTGATATTTGGACAAGAAAGAGTGTTCCAGAAAAGAAGACTTGGGCGCTTTGAGCTTAAAGCCTTTTTCCTTAAAAAGCAACAGGAACTAATAAAACAGGTTGAACTTTGGTTTAAGAGTAAAACAGTCCACTTTTCTGACTACTGCTGTTCTGAAGAGTTTGACTTATATCCCTTCTATGGAACGCTGTTGATTTTACAAAGTCAGCCTTATTTTCCACTTAGAATCATGGGATCCCTCACATAGCAGCCCCAGCACTAGCCATGTCATGGGATGAGAGGAAGGCAATGTTATTGGTGATAATGCCTGCTCTGCAATTTTCTTTTCCTTTAAAGGAATTGCTTGCATACTGGAAACATATTTCAGCATTAGCTGTAGACTGTTATCAGACTTGTGCAGGTTGCAGCTTTTATAGTTAAGGATGCAAAGAAAAGTTCATTCAAGCATTGGCTTCAAATCAGAGCTGGGCAAAATTTGTGAACAAATTTTCACACACACACACACACACAAAAGTGTAACAGTTTAATTGCTTTTCTATGTTGGTACTTACAGGTGACTTCTGCCAGTGAGATTTTGATAGATCCTACCTTTAAGAGAAGAAAAGTTAAAAAAAACAAAGGGCAAGTATTACATTAGATTACAATTCCCTATTTCAGAGGGAAGATAAATAGGAGGGCTGTGTATAAGCAGAACTTCTTTCCATCACATAATTGGAGAAAAGGTCTATAGCTCTTTTCTACCTCCATGGCATTCTGTTAAATGCTCACTCAGCTGTGACAGTACGGGAATTGTAAGAAAAAAGAGGAATGACAAAAAGTGCAAGAGTCAAGGATTGTTTCAGCTCCACTATGATGAACTTTTGCAAAGGTCAAAGTAATAATTGTATTCCAGATGTTTTAAT
Organism: Tragopan temminckii; assembly: GCA_028571105.1. NCBI lineage: Eukaryota > Metazoa > Chordata > Aves > Galliformes > Phasianidae > Tragopan > Tragopan temminckii. The sequence goes on from JAOWBP010053075.1 coordinate 2,741, forward strand.
GTGATATGAAAACAATTTTCCATACAGAAAGAAACCTGCTCTTTTATTACAAATAAATCATTCTGTAAAGAGTGGTTGAAAACCATAACAAAATATATTTTTATAATACTTTTATATCTTTTTTTAAAAAATATTTGCTAAGACTGTAATTCTGGTTTTGGTTTTCTTTAATGTTCTTGTCCCAGTTAGTAGGAATGCTTGAAAGACAGCTCTAATGTGCTGTGATGTGCCTTACCACAAGGAGATGGGAAGCCTTTAATTTATTTTGAAATTCTTTTTGCTGACTCAGAGCAACAGTAGGGTGAGACGGGAGACATAAAGCACTGTTTTGATTTCACAATTACTTTTCTGCTGGCATTTTAATGGATAAAAAGATACGTGTAGCCCAGGATAGATACTTAGTAATGTCTGCAATTAATTCTGAAGGAAAAATAAATATATGGAATTGAGCTTAGCTAAACTTTGCCCAATTGGGAACATAGTTTCTGATGAGATCTTTAAAATACTCATGTTTTCTGCATCCCAAATCAATGTTAAATAATTTGCATTCTATCTTCATCTTTTTAGAATTGTATTAAAACTGTGTTGATTTTCTCAACAAAATAGTAACTGAAAAGCAAGGTGTATTAGACAGCAAAAATTAACCAATTAAGTTCTCTTGCTTTTACTAGAAATAATAAAGTATCTTATCTAAAATGAAGGCATGGTTGGATTATTTTTTGCTTAAATGATTAGAAAAAGGCATGAAAACTGGAATGACAGAGGCAATTTTGCATCCTTATTTCACTTCTGTGAATTACAGTAGGAGATGATAGTTTTTCAAACCTGAGACTGCTGCTGAGGCTGTATGCATGGCAATCAAGGGAGCAATTATAGTCAAACAAAACCTGGTGCCTGACACATTGTGAGGGAGCCTGATTATTTGTATTTTCCCCTAGCTCATGCAGATAGTAAGGAATGGCCAACTGTTCCTTTGAGCATTTTCCTTTCTATTTAACAAAAGATGTTTGTATAGATCCTAATGGAAGAAAAAAAAAAAGAAAAAATCATAGCAACTTTTGCAAATACCTTAAATATTACAACAGAGTGCAAATATATCAGGGAACGAGGAGTCATGGAACACTAGTTATTTGCAATGCTGTTATTGCTCACAGGAGATAAGAGTTTTTATTCATAGGTCTCTTCCAGCTGAAATTCGTTGTCCCCATCAGGAGGATAAAACTGGGCAAATTACACCCAGTGCTGGCAGAGGAAAGCTTCTTCAATCTGCAATAACATTGCTCTGATTATTAAGTAGCTCCTTTTAAACAAGCAACAGATCATATCATTGCATGTAAAGAGACCTGAATAAACACTGAGACATCTTCAGATGAGCGAGGACGAGTGCCAAATTTTATTGAGTTATAATACCATTAAGTTATTAACACCTCAGAAATGCAGATGTGTATGTGAAAATTAATGCTAAGCAGGTGTTTCTAGAAATAAATCCCTTCAATTACTCTGGTAAAGAACAGACATGGATTTAGGACTCTCTTCACATATTCCTCACATTGACAAACTTGGAGTAGAATCCACCTTTTTTGACTACACAACCGAAAAAGGAAGTTTGTTGTCAACAGAGGGAGGAGGTAATATGTAGGCACATGTGAAGTGGGCAACTAAAGCTGATGAGTTGAACTTTCCCATAGAGATGTCAGCATACAGAGGGAGAACTGATAAGCTATCTCTGTGGGCAGGATGTAGTCTGGCTGCTTATGGAGGGATGGCAGCATCTAAGCATGCCCTCCTGGTGTTTTCTATAGCAATGGAGAAAATGGTAAATGGAGTTGATGGTATACATTTTAAGCTTGAATACATTTAGCCTAGTGGTTAGCATCCTGAGCTCCTCCAGATGTATTGATCAACTCCTCATGAACATCATGTGGGATCTAAATTGGTATTTCAGGTGTCTGCAAAGTCTACTGCTGCAACTACATATGGAGATATTTACATCTCAGATTTTAACTAGGTAAAGGTATGTGACATGTACCTTAGTACCATGGAGAAGAGTTGGTGAGTTTGCCTTTCACAGATGCACAGATCCCAGTAGATAGTGCATGAGCACTCCCTGAGATATTCTGCACAAATCCTGACTGTATCCATTTCAAGGAAAGTAGAGATGCTTTCCCACAAGGGAACAGAGAGCACAAACCTGTTGGTCTACACTGTAAAGCCCAAGGCCCATAAAGGCCCAAGTCATTAAAATTTATTTAGCTGTGTAAATGCAATACACTAGTGAAGTTGTGTCCTTCGGTATGATTAATTAGCTTATGCTGGACATTTCTGCATTATGGTGGCAAAACACTCTTCATGTTTTGCTCTGGAATGGTTGGAAATGAAACCAAGTTTTCTAGAGGTCTGGCCACATGGGAAACTATCTTGTGAACTCATCCTGATTCTCTTTGTCTCAGATGTTGACAAGTATAATTAACTTATTTCGTATCTGGAAAACAGCTTTGACTTCAGGAGTGGAGGAAGTTCAGATTCTTTTTTTTTAGGCTTTGTAAACTTTTTTAGAGTGGTGGATAAAGTGAGCTCAAGCTTAGTGTCAATTTCAGCTGTACTAACAGTGCTTGATCATCAGGAGAGAAAATCTTTCTCAGCTAAACTGGCAAATCTGCTTCTGAACACATGAAAGGATAGATTTGTAGTGCTGGTATATGGTGTTTGGAGTCTTTTTAAAGCTGTAATTTTCAGCATAGAATAAAATAATTTTGTAAATTCGTTCTAAGTTACTAAGTAACTTCTGTTATCTCAAAGAAGACAAATAATTTTACTGTAATACACAAAGAGCCTATCTATTCTCCAGTTCGAAACTTTAGCACTTGCACATTACCAGGCAGTGGGTCAGATGATGTATAAGGAAAAGGAGATGAATGAATCTAGTTCGAAAAAATGAAGACTAAGTGTGTGCAAAGGAACTTGCTTCTGTCATCCACCATCTGATAGGTTTATAGAAAAGACAAGAACAGATTCTTTTTGAAGGTGCGTGGTAATAAATCAAGAGGCTAAAGATACAAGTTGGTATGTGGGAAGATGTGATTAGATGCGAGTGAAATATTTCCTACCACAACAAGAGTCAAATATTGAAGTAAGGATTCTAACGTTGTAGAATCTCTATCTATAGAGACAAACAAGGCTTTAACAAGAGGGTCCTGAACATTCCAGTATAACTGGGCATGTTTAGTAGGAGATCAGGACAGGTGTCTTCTAGAGGTCAATGACATCCTGAATTTTCCTTTGGTTGCATGCATTAGAAATCAGACCTGGATGCTTTGTGTTGTTTAAATATACCATAGGTTAACTATTTCAAATATGAGTGGCAATAAGGCCCTGAAGGAGATTAGCATTTCCAATATTAGACCATTTAGAGAATGAAGAAATACTGGCCACAGCAAATCCAAGCTTGATCTTAACTCCAGCCAAGGTTTACCAGTCTCTTTATTTGTGCTTTTAGTATAATCCAGAAAATAGTAACCATATCAAAATTTATTAAGCATACCAGGTTGAATGATGCTAAATTCAGTCCAACAGTGAAGTTTCCTAAAAACACAATAGTCAATCTTTATTCAGGATTCACTTTGTAGTACAGATGGAGAAAAAAAATTCTTTGGTTTGAGCATGTTTTCTGAAGGCATAGTCTCTGACTTGCATTTAACTATAGTGCATCAGTTCATGACTTTGCATAGAAATTATTTATGTAATTTTAAGCATCTGAGAAGTTTTATTAAATTTAATGCTTTATAATAAGGACACTTTTAAGCACTCTACTAAGCTAGAGCTTTAACAGCTCGTGCTTAAGAAGCAGTAATCATGGGACTCAGAAGTGTCTTGTACAATATTCAGCTATTGGAATACCATTACTGCAGCTACCTATTGAGACCTAAGTTTCCAAGTAGTTAGTTATCACTGTGTGTTTTTGCTCAGAAGCTATTAAAATTGTTAAAGGGCAGCTTTATCCTGCTACTGGCTCGAATATTAAATCTGTTGTATAGCCTTCATAAAAAAGAGAAGGATGAAGATGCACAGAGTATTGAAATTTAATAGCGGACATAACAGGCACCTGAATATATATCCCTTGAAGTAATTTGGTGTTTTCTTAATCTAATTTATTTCAGTCTGAAACTGAGAGTAATATCTATTAATTAGCACCATGCTGTAGTTCACTAACAAGGTCAAGTGTGAGTATCTTTTTGGAAATGAGTTTTGTGGCTATATCATAAAAGAAATTCTATTTTAGCTTGAAACTTCAGCTTGCAAATAGTAATAGTTGGTGCTTATAAAACATTACTGCCCTTGCAGATTGTTGAACTCAGTTTTCTGTTATCTGATGACACTTCTGTGTTGCTGCAATTGTCAGTTTGCAAGATTCTTTGATAAGGCTATATATTTTGTTGGCATAAGAAAGTAATTTATTTTTAGAGGAAGAAGAAAACTTTCCTGAAAAAAAAAAGTTGATGACAGGTGCTGTTCATGAATCTGATTCCTGTGGCATACAACACTCTGTATTCTCATTTATTTTTGTTTCCACTCTTCACAAATGTGGAAACTGGCATGGTGAGTCTGTAATTGGGAAAGTTTATGAATATAAATGAGAAAAGTTTGGTTGGGCAGGAAAGAGATTTTATTAGACCAAATATGCATGTTCCCAAACAGGTCTATTTTTAGTTTGCTTGCTTTTGTTTGGTTTTTGTTTTGTTGTTGTTGATGGTGGTGTTGCCTTTCTATCTGTATTAGATGGTTTAGTTGAAAACATAACCTTTCTTAAGAATGGGAAAGAACAATTATAGATTTTTTTGCAAGACAACCCTTCAGTAATAACCATGTTGCTAGGGGAAATGAAAGATATTGCTCCTCCCATTTGCATTCCTAAATTCTTGGCCTTAGCTTTCAGGATGCTCTGGGGAGTCAGGCTGCTCACTACAGAAATTGATGGAATGAAAGTGGGCAACCTGCCCATGCAGAGTCAGCAGAGTCCTAGAGGTTACAGTGGGGCTTTGAAGTCACACCATTCCTGTTAAAATATTGACTCATCAGAAATTTCCACAACTATCTTTGAACATATTTTTTTTTCTTTGATGACTGCTTACATGGGTGGATAATGGTAGGACAAGGGGGAATGGTTTTAAACTGAGATAGGGAATATTTAGGTTGGATATTAGGAGGAAGTTTTTCAAACAGAGTGTGGTGACACACTGGAACAGGTTGCCAGAGATTGTGGATGCCCCAGCCCTGGAGGCATTCAAGACCAGGCTAGATGTGGCTCTGGGCAGCCTGGTCCAGTGGTTGGTGACCCTGTCTGTGGCAGGAGGGTTGAAACTAAATGGTCATCATGGCCCTTTTCACCCGAGGCCATTCTATGATTCTATGAACAGAAGAGTCTGAGAGCTAGTTGCTTCATGAGCAGGTCCAGAGAGCTGCCCCTTTGCCCCATCACTGTAAAAATATTGGTATCACATCTGAGCCTAGGATCAAAAATAAAGAATTCCAGCAATAAGAATGGACTTTCTTGTTTCTGTCTTTTACAACCCAAAGAGTGAATTACTTTACCTTTACCATTCCTGTATTCTGAAATATATCCAGAAGAAATAATCAAAACAAACATTGCAGTAAGGCAGTCTTTTGTTGATTTTTTTGTTGTTGTTTTGAAAGAAAAAATTGAAGGATATCTCCTTCATAATGAATTTTTATTTCAGAATTGAACATACTGTTCACTATTACCTAAAATATTTCATTCATAAAGAAATTACTTTGCAGGATTTTTCCTTTCTACATGAGAAATATGGTTTTCTTTTATTTTTCTTTATTTTATCCCAATGTAAATTAAATCCATTTCAAAACACTACATTTTGCACTTTACAGAAATTCCAGTTTTCCTTTTTCCAAGGAGTTATCCTTAAAATATGTTTTGCCAGCTGCATAGGAATATTATGACCAAAACTAAGTATGGACAGTGCATAGAATTGACACATCAATATGAATTTAAATAGCAGAGTGACTTGTATTGAATTTTTTCCCTGGTACAGGGATCAATAATTTGTTGACAAATTTAAAATGACTGTAAATGGCAAACAATCCAATTTTCAGTTCCCTGAAAGACAACGCTTTTAGTAGACCTTTGACTTCTCGTACTTACAGACCTCTTCTCTCTGCTGTGCAGAAGCCTACTATATTTCGGATATTTTTACATTACAACTCCATTTGTAAAGCACATGCTGTATGCTAGAATGCTGGAAGTTCGTCATTCAATTTTGCATCAAGAATTGTCACCAACAAAATATACTATGGCTGCACATGAATTTACCCATTCCTTCAAATCCTGAGTTAGGATCTAACGAGACCCCACATGATGGTAGTAAATACACTGCAGTAAGTATGACTTTTCACACAATCAGCATGCTGTGTCAATGCAGATCAGACTGAAAAGACTTTTCTCTGGAACATATTAAGGAAAAGTATATTTTATTTTTCATTGCTCCTGATTTGTATTGATGTCAAGCTTAGAGCTACCAAATGCAAAACCTGTGGACAGTCATTTTAATCCTAAGATTTTCCTCAGCTTGCTCAGTACAAGTGATTACTGCCTTTCATGCAAGAAGCCTGGGTAAGATTCAGAGCATGGTACTGATGTGTTATATATTGTTTGAATGGAATTTAAACTATTCAACCGTATAAATTGAAAACTCATTCTGAAGTATTGCTTTGCTTTCCTAAACCAAGAAAACGGTAGAAACAACCAAGCCATTCAAGCAACTTATCACTGGAAAGGAATACAATAATGTAATTCATGCTGTGTAAGGCAGACTTTAGTCTTGATGGATGGTGTTTGGTTGGTATTAAACTCTGATTTGCAGGATGGGAAATTCCTTGAGGAAGCAAAATTTCTTGCCAAAGTTGGCAGTATCAGAGCACAATGATTAACAGTGTACCAAATCACTCACTAATAATTCAGATAGCCATCAAACACATGCAACAGGTGGTTGGAAAACACCATGAAAGCAATTTATGGACCTCTTTTAAATTTAAAGTAGGACTCTATATAATTGCCAATATAATAGCCATATCTCTAACTCAAGCTGTCTCTTTAATAAAGCTAGAAAACCCTTACCTGAACTAAGAAAAGCCACTCTCTTTCTTTTGCCCAGTAGGCTAAAAAAGACATCTGTATTTTCTCTCTGTGCAGATCAACATTATGTAAGAACTAATTATGCAATCCTTAAGTAACTTCATACAGTCTCCCCTTAAGCAACTCTCTGGTTAAAATTCACTGGCAGCTTTGCTTCAGTGAGGATGATGAGAGTTTGACAAGGAAGACAATTTACTGCACTTTGCAAGAGGCACTGCATCTCTGCCAACTCACCTCAGTCTTCCAGTATGAGTTAGGGACAGACATATTTCAGATACATCTATCATTCCTCCTACAACAATGCCCTCTGCAGAAGGTAGAGGTATAGCAATGGCTTTTTTTGCCCATAGTGCTATTTGACATTTTATTATATCCTAGGGATTGCTCTGATACTGTCAGAATCATGGCTGAACAAAGATCAATTGTCACCATCTCAGGACTGCAGGGGTGCAGACAGCTGCAATTTGAATTAGGGTTTATGAAGTCCTATTCTGTGACTCATTGTATACAATAAATAGTGTTGATAGAGGAGAAAGAGAAACCTGTAGATCCTCTATGTCCATAGTTAAATACGTACACTCACCATCCACTTAGATTTCACTTAGAGCTCTTCTGGCCTATAGACTGTGCTTTTCAAGATGCATCAGCGATCTCTTTCAACATATAATCCTTCCTCATTCAATTTCTGCCTTCCCCAGGCGCAGAAAACCAAGCAAATCCACGCACTTTGAGCTTGTGCCAGCGGATCAGAGTTGGGAAATACAAACAAGACACAGGTAGTTATATCCAACTTCTGCCTCTACCACAGCAATAGTCATTGCATGAGTTGGAAGAGCAATAATGCCACAGTCAGATTTGCTAAACAAGGGAAAATGCCTGCATTTGTCAAAAACAGTCTGACATTATTTGATAGTAACATAGAAAAATTGAACTGGAGCAAGCAAAAATATTGCATGGATGAGCCTCAGATTTAGTGCATTTCATTCTCCAGGTACCTGGAGAATATGTCATTACAGTTATTCTGTATTTATTTCTGATATTAAAACAAAAGTATTTAGCAAAATATAATGTTTAATTTCTGAAACAATGAAATGTCAAAATTAAATATTGCAATGAAATTGTTAAAACATTTCCTAAATGTTTCAGGCTTTAGTTTTGTTTACAAAATCTAATTAGGATTAACACACTCCAAAATACTTATGGGGAAGCACTATTTGACTTCAAAGTGAAGCTACTTGGTTGTGCCAACATTAATCATATGAAATTACAAGTTTTCAGTCTGAGCCAATGTTGGGTAGAGAGTTAGAGAGATAATGAATTATCCTCATTTAATACAAATGGAAAGCACAGTAAAACATTTGGTCACAAATGCAACAAAGCTGTGTCAGAAACTTCTGGACCAGGAGAAGCACTACAGGTAACCTTCAAACTGTGTGTGGGCAAAGGTGCCTTGTAAGGTGGTAGAAAGATGAAAGAGACGAGCTTTCCCAGGAAACATCTGTCAGAGCTGAGGCAGAAAACCTTGATAAAATGGATTTTATTTCAGAACTCAGTAATTAATAGGTTAATAGGTCTGACTGCCAGGAAGATTCCCTTGAAAACAGTATATATCTTTCCAAATTATTTCTATTGATTCTATATATGCCTTTCTTGCACCACTTTATAATTCCACGCTTTTCAGCCTTCACATATCTATTGCTAGTCATGTTTCTTATTATTCATTGCCTCCAGGAATACACACAAAATTGAGCTCCTAATTCCATTTAAATTTGCCTTACCGAGCATTTTTAGTTTCCACAGCTTCGCTTCGCTTCTCTTCTCTTCTCTTCTCTTCTCTTCTCTTCTCTTCTCTTCTCTTCTCTTCTCTTCTCTTCTCTTCTCTTCTC
>JAOWBP010053078.1:0-11777 GCA_028571105.1 Tragopan temminckii
GGGGGAGGGAGGGGGAGAGAGGATGAGCTTTGGTCGTTGAGGAGCATTTGACTGATGTTTCTGCCAAGGAGGTGGTGGAGTCACCATCCATGGAGGTGTTCGAGAAATGTGTAGATGTGGTACTTAGGGACGTGGCTTAGTGGGCAATGTTGGTGATATGTGGGCGGTTGGACTAGGTGATCTTAGTGGTCTTTTTCCAACCTTAGTGATGCTCTGATTCTATGTTATGGGCTCCTGGTTTTCTGGAACTTCTGCTTGTGTTTTCATCATGTTTCTGAAAGCTTAAAATCAGAGCAAGCTATCAACACAGCAAAAATCAGTCTTTTAATGTAACAGCATTAGCTCTGCCTGTGGCCTTCCTTGTTCCTGTTGTTCAGGAAATCTGCTTCTGTTTTTGGCAGGATGCATGCTGGCCCCGTGGCTGGTGTGCAGGGGCAGGAGAGGGGGGCAGGAAGGGGAAGGGGAGAAGTCCCACGGCAGCAGCCTTGTTTACGTGCCTCATTTGTCTTAGTAGTGCCGCCGCTTCCTTCCCTGGCAGAAGTCCCTTTCTGATAAGCCAAACAAGCAAAGAAAGGAGCTGTTGCTCAGAGCTGTCATGGGATGCAGTCTGTGCCATCCTCCTGGCTAATACCACCTTCTTCCCATCCACCTGCTCAGGGTGCAGCACCACTCCCAGCAGTTCCATGGGCGTGGGTTGGGTTTTTCCCATGCACAGAAAAGCCTGCACCACCTCTCTGGGCAGCCTGTTCCAATATTCGTCTTTCATTTCTATACTCCTACCTTAAAGCTTGTAAAAAGGGCCCTTTGATGGTTGCCGTGCGGCTTTGGTTGGGTTTTCTTTGGTCAGTAACCCCACTGGTCGGTGGCACAGCTCTGTAGTGTCTTCATACAAGGTCAGGGTCTATTCCCAGCTGCAGATCTTCCTTTAGAGAGGCTGTGACTTGGATGGCTCAGAGGTTGCTTTCCCCACTCTCTTGCTCCGTGTTGCTGGGACCCCAAATAAGAGCACGGGCAAAACTGACTCTGTTCCTGATGGCAATGAGGAGCTCAGGTCTCTGTATTTAAGACTCATTTTGACATTTTACCCTTTGTATTGCATAAGGAATAGGCTCTTCTTCTCCAGAGCCTAATAAAAGCATGGAACAGATGCTTCTAAGGGAAGCAAGTTCACATGTCCTAACAGAAAAATCGGGAAGAAAAAAAAAGTAATGAATGGCCTGCTGCATCAATACTGCAGTTTTATGGCGGTTGGTTTTGTTTAACCTTTCTTAAGCAAGCAAACAAACAAATGAGAGAGGTGGTTTCCAGGACACGGGCGCGTTATGTCCAGCCCCAGAGTTTGTCTCTGCCATGTGAGACAAGCTGTGTGAATTTGCCCCCGTTACCACCAGGAAATGCTAATAACGCTAGTAGGTAGGCACTTATAGAATGCTGTGGTTACGAAAAGGGATCTTCAGATGGTTTTGAATGCTTCAGACTTTCTGGGAAATGTGGTTTTGAGTTCAGTGTTTTGCTGGATTTCCCTGAATTTAGAGTCTGAGTGTATGGAATTCCATGAATCTATGAAGGCAAGCCCAGGTTTTTCCAAATGTGCAACATTTTGAGGTTCTCCCCTCCCTTTCCTAACAATGAATTATTGGTCCTTTGCTTTTAGTGAAGTACATTAATTACTTACTGGTTTTATCAGGTGTTCCTTTGCTCTTTGCTGGCCCTTGCTGTGGTTCTTCTTGGACCTGAAGAGTAAAATGTGTTTGTGTTGGCATGTGGGAAATAGAGGAAGCCTCAGGAGAAAATAGGACTGGAAAGGAAATGTTTTTTCTGCCCAATGAAAATTTTTGTGATGCATTTTTTCCACATCAGAATGAAACTTGAAATATGGAAGAAAGAAAAAAGAATCCAGCTGGAGCAGTTACTTCTCTTGGTTCTTTTTATTTTTTTTCTCTCTTGTTAACAAAGTTTGTTTATGTTGCAATGCAAACTACAAATTCCAGATTTCTTGGATAAAAATTTGGGTCAAAAAGTTGATTTCAGGAACTGTTCAGTAAATAATTTTAAATCAGAAAAGGACAATCTGCTGCATTAAAATTAAAAAATAATGACCCAGTAAATTACTAATTTTGTGGTCCAGGGTAATTAGTGGAACAGCTTGGCAGGTAGAATGCAGCAGGTCTAAATTACTGCTCTAAGTCCATTAGCAAGAAGATATTATCTAGCTTTATTGCTATTAGCAGGAATATGTATATATACATATATATATATATATATATATTTGCCCTTTGATGCTTTTCTTGGTTGTTTGCATCTCAATCCTTGGTTGTCTCCGTAATGCTCCAGACATTATTCACGCTGCACTTTTCCTAGAGCAGGGGAAACTTGAGGCTTTTACAATTAGTGCTGCTGGTTATTCCATGGAAAACATACACTATGGTCTGACAAGGAAAGCAGCAGTAAAAAGCCAGGTGATGGTTGATGTCTGCCAGCAGGTGCATGGAAAGCATTGGTTCACATCTTGCAGCTCTCTTTTGTGTCCCATTTGATGAGGTGATGGCATGTTCACCTCCAAGTGGATGGAGACATCTCCCCATCCACACATTGCTTTGCTAAGGGCCAAAGTGCAATGGTCGCATCGTCTTGTCCGCTTTGTGACATCGGCCTATTTCAGCTGGGAATTTCCACCCCAAATCTGTACCCTGCATAGGCTTTAAGCATACATTTTACAAAGAAATCCCCTTTGCCTTTCAGAGTCAGCATGATAGGAAGTACCTCTCACGAGCTGGTTTGCTTAGTGGGTAGTTGCTCTTGCTGTTAAACACAAACGGTAGTTTTTCTTCAGTTTTCAACTTGAGTTTCCTGAGATTCAGTCTTCCAGCCCTAGACTTTGTTCCAGCTCTGTTTGCTGGAGTTAAAATCTTCCCATGAGCCCTGAAAGTCCAGGAGGAGTCGCTTTCTAATCTCCTCTTTTAAGAGGATGGTGATAATTGAGGACTTCCTATTGACTCTGTTGACCTTTGCCTACTTTGTGTTTGGGTTTTATTAGATAACTTGCAATTGTTCTTTTTCATCATTATAACACTACTGTTAATAATTGTTAACTGGATCTACATCTAAGGATGTGGCCCGTATTGGTCAAAGAGCAAAAGTTTAGGCCTCTGATGGACGTTGTTGATATGGTTTGGGGCACCTTCAGAGAAAAGTAAATGCATCAATCCCTGTGCTATTTACTCACCTCCGCAGAAAGTTTTGTAAATCATGTTTAATATTTTTAGTGATTTCTTTTCAAGTGGCGATGTATCTCTGCTGTTTTCAGGTCTGGCTGTACGCTGGGCTGTATTCCACCCATCTGTGATGATCCTGAGCACTTCCTTCACTCCCGAACTTCATTTGATTTCACTGAGAAGTTGCAACAATGAGATAATACTGAATGAATCAATGAAATTGGGATTAGATGGGTAATTAGATGGATCCTCACAAGAACTTGCTCTGCATATGAGATCTTTTATAGCATTAAATATTGCAGCTTCAAGGGATTTGTTCCTCATCTAACACAGCCAATCGCTCTAGCCTTTGCAGGATGGAGGAGTATCTGTTTTCTGTTTATAACGACTACTTTCTTACCTGTATTTTTTTTTTTTCTTTTTGCAGCATTTTTGTTCCCATGTATTTTGGGCTGGTGGGAAGTCTCATAAATACCATGATATCAATAGTCTGGATCCCTTCTCCAGCTAAGCCAAAGTCAGAACATCGTAAGACAGAACACAGTGAGTATGTAGTTATTTTATTAAATGGCACATGAATAGTGCTGGCAGCACTCTGATAAAGGGTTTGGGATTGTGTTTATGGACAGAAAGGTGCCCCTCTTTGCTCATGGTGCCTCATCCTCTTCATGCTTGTGAGAAAGTACTTCCCAGGAGATGAGTTTGTGTCAGATGAGAAGGATTTAGGAATGCTGAGGATGCAGTCATCTAATTCATTTTACATATGGACTGTCCACAGTTTCAACTCAGTTTTCTGAGCCCAAAGCTTCACCTGCCAAGTTCAGTCTCACAGTAGAATTAACTCTTGCGCTGTTATTTACACATTCATACCATTCCTATTAGGATTTGCCCTTCTGAGTTCCCAGAAAGCATCACATGGAGAGTCATTGCCTACTGTGTAGGACACTGTTATTACAAGCTACAAGTACTCACCACGATGGGGTGAGTTTCTTGTTCCCTACCTCTAACCTATTTGTATATAACATTATTCAATATGTTATCTTCTGTAGGTAGTGTATTCAACATCAGAGAAATCCTACGCGTGATGAAGTTTCCAGGAGTAATGGAAATCTTCTTAGTCAAGGTCCTTTCTGGATTTCCCATAGGTAAATCTCACCCTTTACCATGGTTGCTGATGTATTTATAATAAGAGGACATACACTGGAGACTGGGCTGGTCTGAAGTTATTGAAACCACACTGTGTGTAATCATGGAGAAGTGGGGATTTGGCTCGTACCTCAACATTCATACTTCCAGATGCTCTCAGCTACACAGAGTCAAAAATCTGGAATTAACGTAAAACAGACCACTAGTCACAGGCTGCTTTTGTGACTTTTGGCATATCACTTAATTGCTCTGCCTGGTCCCATGGCTGTAAAAGGATAGTTCTCTGTCATTTCTGTTTAGGCTGGAACCTCTTCAGAGCAGAGGCAAGTTGTCTGTATCCTGTCAAAAACACTGATGTCCCTCTTGATTTTAGTTAATGATTTTAAAGGGAGGAAAGGATACACAGCCTAACTTTTTCCCAATAATTTAAAGCTATAGCTGGACAAGATGTGGTCAGACGGGTTGTTAATTGCTGCTGTGCACAAGGGAGCCACTTGCTTTTATTTCTTCCTTTGGTTGATGGTGGTAGTGCTTGTTCTTCTCTGTGAATATTCTTCTGATTTTTCTCATGTTGTGGTCATAATGCACTGCTTCAAACATATCCCAAACCCACCTGTCCCCTTTCTCCTGTTGAATCATTCACAGTCTTGACATGCTCCGTTGTGTAGCACAGACTCAGTGTTCCGTTAGGTAGGTGGGACGGTTGCCCTAGATGATCACAGAGGTCTTTTCCAACCTTACTGATTCTAAGATTCTGTGATTAAGTTGTGGTTTGTAAACTGTAAATTCAATTTACAAATGAAGGTAGATTTGGCTACGGAGAGTGGCTGAATGAGATGGGGATGTCATTTCTGGCCATGAGCAGGTTCTTGTAACATCTTGCCAGGACTGACTGGAGCTGTAGAATAATATGAAAGGAAGAAAAGTGTTTCTGATTTTTTTTCTTTTGTTTTAGTGCGTACTTGGCATTGGCTGAAATCAATGATGCCAGCTGTCCTGCTCCCACCACTAGAGAGAGGACAAGCATCTCTATGGATGGGTGGCTTGCCCAAAGTGTGCATCTCTTAGATTCTTATGAAACTAACCGTGTTTTAAATGTTTATAAAATTGTAGCATTTCATAGAACAAGATAGCCAAGTGATGTTTTAACAGGGTTTTCTTTTCCAACTCTGGCTCATTTCTCAGCTTGAAGCAGCATTCTCTTCCCTGTTTAAAAACCATACTGAGACCACATCCATTTGTAATCTGCACTGTAATTTCCTGTGCACTGTCCTTTTTCCAACAGATGGGTGAGATGCACCCTGGTTTAGTCATCACTGCTGAAATGCAGATGCCTCTGTGTTGCAGAAGACATTCTTTTGCCATGCACAGCAAAAATGAACACCAGACCAAAATAAACATCTCCTGCCCCAACTGCAAGGGAACTTGTAGGCAAACAGGATGGAATGTGAAGCTGAGATTCAGGGCAGGACATGTGCTACTTGTTACTGAAATGGGTGTGAATAACTCATGAGGAGCAGGAATGGGTTTACTGGAGGCATTCCTGCTACAAGCAGAGCAGTATGGCTGGGAGTGATTACAATCTCAAGCACTTCTGTTCACAGGTCTCTCTTTGGGTCACTGACCCATAGGATTGCAGCCAAAAGGAGATTTGGACATCCCTTCCTCCTTTGCAACTCATGGCTGGAGGCTGAGCTCCTACTGGTTTCATTTACCTTTTGTCTCCCTTCTGCAACTATGTAATTAATTAGACCAGCCAAATTACAGACCTTTCTTTATTTACCTTGTAAACAGGTGCATGATATACACAGAGGAGAATCTCCTGTTCCGTACAGATCTCATCGTTGTCCAAAATTAATATGTTTGAGACAGAAAGAGCCTTCCCAAGAGGGCTGCAGGGCTGGGAACCTTCTCCCGATTTGCATCAAAGCAGAGATGGCTCCATGCTCCTCCTGGAAGCAGAGCTGCCAAGGAATGGAGGGGCAGTGGATCTCTCCAGTATGACTGGTTTGCCTGCTCAACAAAGCGAGTGTCATGGCCTTGCAGTAGATAGTAGACTGAAAGCCAAACATGAGGGCAGAAATGTCAAACACTCCTTGGTGCTTGGAGATCACTAGGGCTTTGGAAATACTGATAATAGCTGCTTGCAGGAACCTATGGGTTTGGAAAAATCTGCTCCCTTCTCACAGTGGCTACCTCTGCAGACCACCTTCACCCTGCTACTGAAACTTTGCCATATGGAGCCTCCCAAAGCCACTGCTTGCTGTCTCTTTGGTGCTCTTCCTCACTCTTACTGCATCTTACAAAACATTTTCCTGCCTCATGCTGCATGCCCATTATTATTTGCTGCTTGGTGCAAGGTTTTGTGAAGGATTCACTCCTGGTGCAGGCATCCTCAGGAAGTGAAGTTCTGAGATCCTCTGAGTCACTGAAAGAAGAGGGGACAAAGAAGGTCTGCTTTGCCCAGGCAGTTGTTTGGGCATAGGGTAACTCCCATCTTAGGGATGTTTGCATCTCTAAGGTAGCCGTGCAACAGAAACATAGAATCATTAAGGATGGAAAAGGCCACTAAGAAAGATCATCTAGTCCATCAACCCGTCATCACCATACCACTAAACCATGTCCCTCAGTGCAATGTGCAACACCATTGAAGAAGCACAGCTACCTCCCTGCATAGAAAGAAATGAGCTCCTTTGGAGCACAAAGATCAAAACCTAAGCTGGGTGAAGGACTTCAAAAGAGCTTAGCTGCAAGAGCTGGTGCATGGCACTGGGAAGAGACAGCAATGTGGGAAGGCTGAGTCCTGCCAGGTGATAGCGCAGTGAGGCTGCTGGGTGAAAGGAGATGCACCCTAATCTGATCTCCCTGTGAGCAAAGCCAAGTGTGGTTTTTCTTTCATTTCTTCACGTGTGTCTTTTATAAACATCTGCAGCTCTGTTTTCTGTTTTGGATGTGAGGAGAAAACGCTGCTGTTTGCATGTTACCCTAACCTGGCTTGAGCTAGGAGGCGTTTCAAAGCAACAGGATAACAGCGGGCGCTCCCCACATAGTGCTGTGACTGAGCCAAAAATCTTCACAAGCATCAGGCATACCAGCACCTTCCCCAGACCAATAGGAAGCAGCAGGGTGAGGTGCTTTTCATTTTGCCCAGCACCAGCTGGGTGAGGAAAGGAGCCCCAGAAACCTGCTGGATGTGGGACAGTTGGGCCAATCAGTTTGGGTGCGCATCCTTCCATCCAAAGGCAGATTCTGGGTAGATCAGGTGAGGACACTGCAGAACTGACCATTTCCCCGTCATCTCACCCATCCCTGAAGCCTTCAGTGTGAGTTTTATTTTTTGTAGAATTTCACTGATAAAGTGCATTTCCTGTCCAAATGGGGCCTATAAGGAAAACGGATTGCATTTGCTGCCCGCAGTGGGTGGATGTGGTTGTGCTTGGGGTGAATGAAGCATACTGTAGTCAGCAATTGGGGATGGCTCTCCCCACACTTCCAGGAAATGCGGGTGAGAGCCTTCCTGTGCTGTGGGCTAGTGACTCACCTAGCCAGGCCACAGGCTGCTCTCAGTCCTCACTCCTTTCCTCCTGTTCTCTTCTGTCATTAAGGAGAGGACTGCAGCTCCCTGCTCACCGGGTCTGTGCACCTCGGAGGGCCCTACAAAGCAGGGCAGGAGCAGGCCTCTGTAGATCAATTAGCTCTTTCCTCCTCTCCCAGCAGCATCAGACTGTCAGCACTGGGGATGCTGGCACACACAGTCCAATTTCCTGCTGTCTGTCCACTTGAAGTGTGTTGGCAGAGGCAGCTGGCACGTACCGCAAACCCATTCTTCAGTGAGCAATGTTTTGTCCCAGTAGTGGGTGTGGTGGGGATGGGTAGATGGCTGGACGAGGTGATCTTAGTGGTCTTTTCCAATCCTTATGATTCTGTGAATGTTTTTATTTGCTGGCTCGTTGTGTATAATGGAGTGCACATACACATCTCTGCGTTTGTGTATATTAGGTGCCGTGGGAAATGCACACAATTGCATTTTTAGGTAAGAGTGAGTGGGCATTTTCCACAGCGCCCTCCAGAAACTGCCTTAATAGGCGAGCACACCTCGTGCCTGCTGTTCCTGTCCGTACTTCCCCAGTTGTTTCTGTTGACACCACTCTCAAGCCATGGGAGAGTTTTCACGTGGGGCTGAAATTGCTGCTGGGGTGTGCAGTGAAACCCTTCTGTTTAGTCTGATGTCACCGAGTTGTTTCCCAGGCAGCGTTCCCAATGGTGGAAGGCTAAAGTTAGGCAAAAGGGAGGAGGAATCCAATCAGATTATTCTATGGTTACAGTCTTGTCTGAACAAATGTTTTCTTGCTCCCTTAATGCTCAGTCTGCCGTGGGTGATAAAAATATTTACTAGTTTATTATAAACAGCTGAACCTACAGCCTACATAGTCACATTATTTAAAGATGAAAGTAAAGGGGATAAAAAAGTGAACATTTAAAGACTAAATTGCTGTACTGGCTTCGAGTAGGATTCTGCTCCTATTTATATCCAGTCCCTATAAACCCAGGGAGAGCTCTTGACTCACGCTGGGAGCAGAGGTTGGGCCAGTGCAGCACTGAGGGCATACTGAAGTATACTTCTCATTAACCCTCCCTCTAGGTTTGTTCCTGATTATGTTTTCTATCATCTCGATTGAGTTCTTTGGATTGGAAGCAGTGGAGTCTGGATACCTGATGTCATATTTTGGTGTCCTTCAGATGGTAAGTGAAGTGCCATACCGCTGTCTAATGTGCACCTTGCCACATTTTTTACACATATTCTCCCAAATCCAGGCATAGCACTGACACGCAGATCATAAATACACTTGTAGCTCTGCTATGTGTAATTCAGCTTTATAAAATTAAAGTGCCTCTAAATTTATTCTGTTCCTTGGAATGGAAAGCAAGTAAAGTGAGCAGCGTCTTGGAGACCTTTTCCCCTTATCACTTCTTGTGGATCTTTAAGCTGTGCAGCTAAGATTTCCAATGACTGGCATGTCGTCCTGATTCCTGCAACAAAATTTACATTGAAGCTAACAGGCCTCAATTACAAGGTTTTCAGTTCTGTAGGTTAGCTCGTTTACATTTGCTTAGTAGCAGCTGTGAATTTGTGTAGGTAGATGCGTTTACTGGCATTTTTGCAGATGCCCTCAGTGTAGAGGAAGGACTTGTTCCTTCTGTGGGGAACTGTGGGGAAACTAGTGCAGCAAGCTTGTACTTTCACAAAAAAAAAAAAAAAAAAAAAAAAAAAAGAAGAAGAAGATGGCCCATGGAACACAGTTAGGAGATTGGCAAAATGGACAAGAGTGAAAAATTAGCTGAATTATGTTATAGCACAGCCAAAAATAATGGTGATAGTGCAGCCCAAAATAATGGTGCTGTGTTATTTGGAGGAAGAGGCTAATAATTCTTCAGGAAGAGCAACAGATGGCTATAAGCCAGCCGGAAGGCAGAAAGGCAAGGCAAGCAATATCCTGAAGGAGGGTGGTCTTGTTAGAATGCCTTCCTTTCCTGGGCAGTGCCGCAGAGTTCCTGTGTGATTCAGAGGATCTCCCCATCTGTGAAATAGCAATTTTAGTCCCTTGTGATCTGGATCTGGTATTGTGTGGGTCTCACACCCTAGTAGAGCAGCCAGCAGGCATGGTTGTGCATCCATGAGTGGGGTCAAACCTTTGGATCTGAGCAACCTTCTCTGTGCTGCTGTGGGAGGGGGATATTTGGTGGTCTGTGCCTCAGTCCCATGTGCTTCACATTTGCTGTCACTTGCATTGGGAAGGAAACCAGCTTTGCTGCTACAAGCAGGGTGATCAGCAGCTGCTTCCCATAGCACACATCTGGCCCAAATATGAGGTCCCATGGAGGCCTGCTCTACATTAATCTTCATGTGCCACCTCCTAGACCAGGATCTCTAGGATGCATTCAAGCCTTAGAGTTGCTCTCTGAAGTCCTTTTCCCCCTCTGAATGTAGAGAGCACTTTAAGAACTCTTTATGTAGATATATCAGTTGAATCCGATGGTTGGACTAGATGATCTTAAAGGTCTTTTCCAACCTTAGTGATTCTCTGATCCCTACGATATATGTCTGCATGGAAATCACATTGGGGATTTCTGCATGGTTATGTTGTTGTTGTTTCAAGCTGGGTATCACGGTTGATTATAGCAACAAAGGTGAAATGATCCTTGTGCAACCTGGAAGGGACAGCTTTGTGTTGATCGATAGAGCCAGAATGGTGCCGCTGGGTCTGGGATTTCTGTCTGTCTTCGTGCTGTTGTTTCCCAGCTTTGTTTAGTTGAAACTGCTGTAGATAAGGTTACCTGGTGTGCTGCGCCAATGTGCCTTACAAATGGACACGGTCCTGGAAGGCCGCCTTCACTTTTCTCCCTAACAAGTAATCAGATGTCAGTGCAAGCCAGGGACTTGGCCCTTCCCGCAGTTCCAGGAGCTGGGTTTCATCCCATAGTGCCAACCATACCCATAGCCACACTGTGATCCAGCAGTGCCTCCAGACTCAGGTGCAGTATCTGCTTTACTGGGGAGGCTTTGCCCCAGGTGTTTGGCACAGAAATTAGCTGCTGTCAGCCAGGCAGCTTGCTTTCATCTGGCTATGCAGTTTCTGTCTATTCTGTTCAATAGCATGTGGCTCTGGACTTCAGAAATGCAGGAGTGAAGCAGTTGTAAGATACAAAGAAAATTCACTTTTTCATGGTGCTGCTTTGAGGTTAGTATTCCAGGCATAGATTTGTGTCCTGACTTTTTGATCAGGACTCTGGTTGGAACAACTTGCCTCAAAGACAGTGGCTGAGCTGATGTTTTAGGGGTGCTTTCTGCTACAACCACACTGGTGGGAGGTGCATGCAGGAGATGTACTGCAGTGGCTCTGTCCCACCTCAGGGCTGCAGCCTCCATCGCTCCTCAGCTGGCCCTTCAGGTGTGTTTGTCTCTGTTGTGCAGCACGTTGATACTGCAGGAGATAAAAATGCAGATCAGGGTGCAAGCAAATTCCACCCGACGAGGTGGGTGAATGTGATTAGTATCTGCTGACTGGCTTCCCCACTTCGCTTGCTAAATTATAGCTTTATTCATAACAAATATAATGTTCTTTTCAATGCATTTCATCAAGCAGATCCTCAGCTTTGATTTCTCATTCCTTAGTTTGCCTTTCTATAGAATATTGCAGGGGGTTTTCTCCAGATTGCTCTGAGCCCCCTCTCATTCGTCCCTCCCCCCCCCCTCCTTTAGCTGGAAATGAGCCACATCTGAGGGCCTTTAAAGATAGGTGTGGCTGTTGGAGAAGTGAAAAGGGGAAATAAAAAGTGAGCTGCATCCTGTTTACACCAAACATCCCTGTGGACATTGAACACAGCACCCAGGTCTGGTCTGCAGGGCAGGAGGGC
>JAOWBP010053080.1:0-48859 GCA_028571105.1 Tragopan temminckii
TATGGTCAGAGACCTGCCACACACAATGACCTTGCCAGCACAACTAGAAAAGTTGTTAGAGTGTCTGCTTCTTACAGTTTTTATTGAGTTCCTCATTCCAAAGTACACCTTAAATAAACAGCTTATTCTCCATGATGCTTTCTTCCTTTTTATTCACGCATTAAGTCTCATGGTTACTGGGAAACAGACACCACCACCAAGCTATTTAAATCACTATATAAAGTTATAAAGGCACTAAATGCAAGATATCATATTTTCTTTGGAACAGTCCTTCAGGTACTGGATGTTGTTATTTCAACATTAGGATCTCATGAAAAACTTATTTATGTGACTGCACCTATGTGGCACAGAGAAGGTAAAATTATGTCAGTGAAAATGTCATAATGAGGATATCTACAAGAAACTTGTGAAGTGAGGACAACAAAAAGACAAACAGTAAGAAACATTAAGAAGTTTACAACAGAATATTTATAACAAAATGCCCCAGTTTTTCTCCATCAGTAACATAATGCAGACCTACATGACAATTAACACTCCAGATGAGCCTAGAGAAGAGTCACACTTAGCACAGCACACCTCACCACTGCAATAGAAGAGTATGAGCGAAGAACCATCTCACAAAAATGATGAACCTCAATAGCGATTTACTGTAGTCACAGTCTGCATACGTTCTTGACATTTTTAAAGTAAGCTTAAGGTAAAAATTCAAAGTGGAAAGATTTAAAAAAGTGGCATTGTATTATAAAGAGAATATGATGATTAAGCTAGATCTTTGTAAGAAAAACCCTAGAGTTCACAAGTGAAATCCTGCTGTTTTATTGCACGCTAAACCACCATTCTTCTACTCCATTGAAGGAGAATGACAGAAGATGAAAGGCTGTTACACTTCATCATTATAATTGAGTAGCCCTTCTCATTATCATCACTTTTCATTTTTCTAATGGAAATAATGAAACAGTTACGCTTTGGAGAAATGCAGCAAGTATTCTATTAAGGATCAAATTAGCTAATATTTCCTTACATCTCTAAAGCATAGAAGAACTCCCAAGACATCTGAATTAGATCAATAGAGTATTATTGAATTGAATCAACAGATAACTGTAATCTTATTATCAAATTCTGAATGACAAAGTGAATGGATGCTTGCTACTGTTAATGCACAACGATTCCAGAATAAAATATATATATTTAACAAATTGTGTCTTATTGCACTTTGCTAGAAGTGATTTCCTTCAGAAAAATCTATAAACATTACTATGGTTAGTCAGCAGTTAACTATTTCTGTCACCTTTTCTACAGAGTTCCATATAGACTTTGGTGTCAAAGAATATTTTGTGTACCAATAGAACTGCTTGTAATTTAATTTGTATCCTTGCCTCCTCACAATACTGAGATAACCTTCACTAATCACTAAAAAATATTCAAATTAATGTCATCTTATCCTGAAAAATAGTCAGTGCCTCAACTCTATCCTAAAGAAAGCTGTGATTAACTACATCAAGCAAAGTAGGGAGATTAAGCAACAGGTTAAGCTGTATGTAAACTGAGAAATTACACAACACCAATTATAATGAATAATTTGATACAATGAGCATTTAACGCTTACAATTTCCTTTGCAAAATGGTGCCCATACGCAATATTTACTCGTACTGGGCATAAAATGTGTTAATAACAAGAATTATCCTATTGAATTTTAATGATATAAATAACAAGTGAATTCAAAAAAGAACTTCTTGTAGCCAGACCTGCGCAGCACACCTTTGTGCACTAGAGAACCTAAAGCCATTTGTGCTTATAAATCCAATATGATGTGTGTTTACCAAAGAAAGGCCAGAACTAAGAGAACAATCAGCTATACCAACCTTCTTTTGCTCTCTCATGCCCAGGGAAGGAAGAAGATTAACACATCCACAATTCACTCTGAAGACGTTGCATTTTACCCCCTCACACAAAGTGCAGTCTCAGTATACTTTTTCTACATGTATTTTAAGATATAGGTTGTGAAATACAGAGCATTGCTATGGCCAGTCTCTCCCAGACTGTTAAGAAAGTTACTCGAAAAGAAACATTTGATTTTAAGTCTAAAAAAATAATATCGAGTTGCTTTATTCTGCTTTTTCATACCATTAAAAAAGAATGCTGGCACATGATTTATTTTCTGTATTGACAGAACTCCTATCGTTGTCATTCACTAGGACTTCTATGCGTACAGTATCTCTGCAAAAAAATGCCTCCTAGGCACCAAAAATAGTTCATACACCATGCTTTGGAAGGCAATTTTAAAGTGCAAATCCATGATTATAGTATTGTCATAACCCTAAAGAAAACACATGGGTTTTTTTGTGTTTTCTTTTCTCCAATCTGTTAGAGAAATGAACATGCAAATTTTATAACCTGTTTGGTGTCGATGTTTAGAGGCTAGGAAACAGTGCTGTACCCTCTGCAGAGCTGGGGAACTCTCTCTGCAGGAATATGTAATGTTGCCACAGCTGACACAATGGGACCAGAAGAGCTCATCTTGCCACAGTCCAGTGACAAACACAGTCCTTGTAAAAATGTCAGAGAGAAACCCACACTGGGAAAGAAAGCCACAGCACATAATGCTCATACATACTGGTACCACTATGTGTGGGATGCATTTTTCTTACACCACAGGAAGAGGTTGCCCAGACACCTGTTAATGCTGAATTTCCATACGTGTCTCCAGGTAACCATTACTACAAATGTCCCCAGTGCAGGACTTTGTAAAACCATCCAGCAACATTTTAGAATTAGCTGGGATGCATAGGATATAAAGACTCAACAGATGAATGGATGGGTAAATCTCTTAAAAATATGCACCGCTTGTAACTGCATATATATTAGGAGAAACACTGCTGTTTCTTAACTCGTACTAAGCAAAGCAAGTCTTCTTTGTAAGCTACAGAGCTGCTACATGTCACACACTTACATGACACCTTATTAATAGAACACTCACTTGCTCTGGAAGCAGCAAAAATTAAGAAGGTTCTTTGCGTGCATGTGTGGGACAAGGACAACAAAACATTCAGAAGTATTGTTACTCTGTCCTTTAAATCAATAATATACCTTACAACTGTCTTCTGGCAGCTGCATCAACACACCCAGCAGTATTTTGGCTGATTCTTTTCTTCTTTAGCATGTTTTTCTTTTTTCTTTTTTCTTTTTTTTTTTTCTTTTTTATTCCAGGGTTACTCCTCTGATTGCCAGAATTGCATGCTTAACATAGATGTGAGAGCAGAAGTCAGTCCTTTAAATCTGAATTTAATTTACTTGAGATAAAGTGGTGTGCCATTTCACTTGAGGTATGGAAGAATCAGTCAAGCTCCATATATCATATAACTGAAAGAAACAGCTGAACGAAGTGGGAAAGGTTTTGTAGTCAATGACTTTATCTTTGGGAATCTCTCTTTTCAAAGTGCTCTACATTATCCCAGAGATCAAAGTGCCATCAGTATCCATCAGTCACAGAAGATGTAAACATGTATTGCAGCCTTTGTCATGCAACCTTTCCTGCAGAGAGCAATGGGAACATGACCAGCACCTACAACAACAGTATTTTTTCAGAAAAAGACAGACCTTTAGTCACTGGCCAGTTTGCAAGCAGTGAGCCATGCAGCACAGTGCTTATGGTGAGCTCATCAAGCACACGGGGATCTGATGATTTTTCCTGTGGCTCCGATGACTTCCAAAAATCTAAGACGACTCCGTTGTGGTGTTAGAGATCAGCATGCCTTTATTCCTCACAACAGCACCCGGTGACACGACAAGAAAGTGTACCCTCTCAGAGTTCATTTGAACAGTTAAGACATACATATGCAGTACTTTTGCATACATACTCCTTCTGGGCATGCTCACTAGTATCTAGGGTGGTCGAGTGCCCACCTATTTCTTCCCCATTTTCCACCATGACCTTAGTCACTGACTAACTTTCACTTGCTTTTCTTCAATCTGGAAAATTTCCATTGCTTATCAGGCCATAACAAGCAAATATTAAAACAATATATGTCAAATCTGAGGAAGATGTCCTTGCACCTGCTGAGGCAAAGAATGAAAGTGTTCTATTATGACCCATGTGCTTCTTTTGAGGCTAAATCACTGAGGTAAGAAGATAAAAGTATTCTACTATGTCACCAGTGCAAAATTAATGAGGAAAACTTGACTACTCACCCACTGAGGTTGAAATGAAAAGTTTTAGAACGATCACTTATGGATTCTTTTTGCTGAACTAATGCATTGGTTCTTAAACTAATCTACTACTGCCTATTTCTAAACAAACCAAAATGTATCACTGAGAAACCAAGTGCTAGATCATCACTATATTCAGGGAAGCATTCTGATGGCTGAGCTGTTGGTGCGATGTAATATATAGGGAATATTGATCACCGTTAATCATCTATTCAAACATGATCAGCTTTTTGCCAAAAACAATCACAGAATCACAGAATTGTAGGGATTGGAAGGAACCTCTAGAGACCATCAAGTCTAACCCCCCCCGCCAAAGTGGGCTCCCTACAGCAGGTTGCACAGATAGGCATCCAGACAGGTCTTGAATATCTCCAGAGAAAGAGTCTCCACAACCTCTCTGAGCTGCCTTTCCAGTGCTCTGTCACCCCTTTGTGAAGGAGTTCTTTTGCATATTGATGCAGAATTTCCTATGCTCCAGTTTATGGCCATTTCCTCTTCTCCTGTCCCCACAAACCACTGAAAAGAGGTTGGCCACATCCCTTTGACTCCCACATTTAAGGTATTTATAAACATTAATAAGATCCCCAGATCCACAATGCCTCGATATGGAACAGCAATGACACTTCTGAAATTTCTCTGCCAGTTGGCACTGCAGACATATAATTCATGCATTATGGAATGACAAAAAGAGTCCATGGTGAAGGTAAACAATAAAGGCTAAAAGGCTAACCTCTTTTTCATTAGCTTTTCATACTGGGAAAATAATTTCATACTGGGAAAAATATTTTTAAAGATGACCGCAAGATTCTCTAGTCTGCCCAGTGCAGCTTTGCTTAACCAGCAATAAAAACATTTATCTCAGAAGGTAGGCTTCAGTATTGAAAATTTGCTATTATAGTTTTCATGTTTCTGTTCTGCATAATAGTATCATTAATGTCTACATTTCTTCTTTTCACAGTTATGCCTTGATAGAGATATAAGGAATCTATTTTCATTTCTGTTTTAGTGCAGCTAAGGGAAAAAGAATGTCACTGTCTGCTCTGCTTAATGCAAATGAAATGCTCGTTCTATAATGTCAACTATAGATCAAACATTTGCTGGCGGTCATTGCAGGAAAGCCATCAGATTTAATCTATCATATTTAAGGAAGGAAAGAAATATTCCGAAAGGACTCGGTGATCCTAGATAATGCATAATTCTCCACCCAAACATGCCAGAGACAGACGGATCAGATATCCAGGTAAGGAGAAAAATTTCACCCTTTGACAGTGGAGGCAATGGACTGAAAACAGTAGAGCAAAGAGAATCAGACAGTACCCAAATCAAGAGGAAATGAGATCAAAACTGATGACTGGATGCAGCAGCTGTGAGAGGCATTTTCTTTGCCTGGGGTCTGACAGTAGTGATTTCTACTATGAAGTGATATCTACCAACAGGCAGAGATGCAACTGGAAATTGTGGCAGAGCTCAGACAGAGGTTTTTGATTAATGTAAAAGAATGAACAACCCAAAAGTTGTTGATCCCCAAAATGCTTTTTTTTTTCCCCCCCCTTGAATAACGAGACAATCTATTGAAATGTGTAGCATCTGAAGAGATATTTAAGTATAGTATAATTATATGACATTCAGTAAACAATATACCATACCTTATTGCAGAGCTATAGGAATAGTATTTAAGAAAACATTATTAATGAACAGTAGTTTGCACTTCTTACTTCAGTAATAACAAGATTTCTTTATAGAGTCTAAGATGGTCAGAAAACTTAGCACTACAGATATATTATTTAAGACAGAAAGGCTGAAATTGAACTGTTTTTGGAGAACTCACAGCTGTTTGTGAAAGTTTCAGTTCTTTTAGATAGTGCTTTCTGAGGAAGAAATTCCAGCCATTAGTGGACATGATTACAAACTAAGATTCTGCTAGAGGTGAATAATTGTATGGTTCCATCCAAATTAGTATATTGGCATAATTTTGGAATAAAACACTCAGAAGAACAATATTTCAGTCCGTCACCTCAAGATGTTAAAAAAGGCCTTTACTCTTTGTCTTAAAACAAAGGTAGCAATTGATTATAACATTTTCACTCCTGAATCATTCAAAAGGATGGGTTTTGACCTTTTTATTGTGTACAGTGGTACAATGAAAAAGAGACTAATTTCTGACTTCTGGGACCTGGTTTTAAACCGCGAATAAGTGTCCAAATCATGATTTCATACTGCAAGTAATTGATGAGAGGAATTACAGGAGAAAAAAGCTGATTTATTGCTACATCCTTCAACTAAGCCAAGGTATTACTATTAATAAAGAGATAGGTGTACAATTATAATAAACAAACACTCATTCTATATTATAGGCATAATAAGAATTTTCATTTGGAGTTAATAATGTTGATACTTCATTGAACGCCATGTTACAATTTTATAGATCTTTGAAAAATAACATTTTGCCAAAAGAAGAACAAACATCACCTTTGAGATAATTGACATTTTTTTCCCACTCAGAGTTGCATTATTTCACAAATGTCTTGTAAAAATTCGATAAAGAAAGAAAAGGTAACCAAAGAGCTTATTTGAAGAGCACTCTGCAAGTTTAATTCTTAATAAAAACCATAATGAATATAAATTCATTGATAATGACTTTAAAACTTACTCTTGTAACATTAATTTTTCACAGTATTTCAGCGTGGGAAAGAAAACAGGTGTAAGAAATAAAGACCTGGAATTTGAGCAAATTTGATGTCTGGGAAAGACCGTGGAAACAGAGCAGCCATGCTGTAATACTTCACTGAGATAGACTCCTAACATCCACCAGCTCTAAAGTACAGATGACATCATTGCATTTGATAGTCCTCGGTGGAATTTTATTCTGCTAATACCTGTAGTTTTTAACTCAAAGTCTGGAATTCACAAAGTGACCCACGGCTTATATATTCTAGTTGCATATTTTCACCCATCTTGAAGGAGACCAATACGCAGTGTCTCAGAATATAATCCCTTATACAGTGAAGTCAAAGCATTCTCAGAAGAGCATTCCTTCCTCCAGGAGAGTTCATCAAAATCTATCAGACTGAAGGAAATAAAACCTGTATCCCTCTAATTAAGACCTCAGGCTCTCATTGTCTGCCTGCTGAGATGCACCTGGCTGATGGAGGGAGGCATCCTGGGGAAAGGGACCCGATGTGCCAGTTCAATAAACCTGCACTGTCTCTCCAGCATTCCCTTAAGCATTGCTGCTGCTGCCATTTAATCTAAAGGTCAGCTAGTACCCAAGGTACACCAAATGTAAAATTACTGTTTGCTATACTGTCTTCCATATAAATTTAACAGGATACAGTACAGAAGACATGACAATTGTTTAGGAATGGACTGAAAATAAATGTAGAAACTGTCAAATTATTTGTTATTAAGGACCTGAGCACTGCAGTTTTCCATTCAACTTCCAACACTTTTATTTGGAAGAATACTGTGAAGCCTCTATATCTACCATCTGAAGGTCATGACTTCTCTCTGCTAATACTCACAGCAGTTCTGGCATCTTCCTACCAGACTACTTCATTTTTACAAAGTAGCTGGAATAATATTATCATGAAGTAAACAGAAATATGTTTGTTTTTACTTTTCCATTAAAATAAATTGGTCGGGTCTGACTGGAAAAAAAAAAAAGAAAACATACAAACACAACAAGCTGTCAAATTTGAACCTCACTGATTACTGAAAAAAAAAAAAAAATGAAACAAAAAAAACACAAAAGTTCTTTTTGTTGGACCAAAAGAACAAATGTGTAATTTGTAAGATGTTTACTGGAGATTTTGTGTAAATTAATGAAACTGGATGAACTCTATGGATCCAAGGAGATATTTAAACAGACACGTGATGCAGAAGGTCACATTCTCTTGTTTAGTTATGGTTTTATATGCTTGATGTGTTTTGTAAAGAGAAGTGCACTAAGATCATACAAAGCTTGAAGTGATAATGCAACAGGAAGATGCGTAAGAAAAATATAAGCCTTTTTCAGATGTCATATGCTTGTAATGGATACATTTCTTAATTATTTACAGTATTTTTCTCTTCATGTCAAATACCTGATTTTAGAAAAATTTAAGGTCTTGCAAATTCATCTGATAGAGCTTTGTATTCCCACGTTGCAGTGGAACAGCCGGCAAGCACTTCCAGGGCAAAACTAGCATTTTCAGTAGCTTTGCAATCAGTCTTGCATAGATCTTACATCTGCTGGAAGATGTAGGGATGTAGGTTTAGTTCATTTCAGTCAAGAATAAAAAAGATGGAGGGAATAAGCAGGGAAACAGGGCAGAGCTTTTCCCTGTAGAAATAAAATGAACAGAGTGACTCAAAATTTTGCATGGAATTAGCACTTCATGTGAAAGGAGACTGAATAATGAGAAATAACCATACATTTCTTAGGATTTACATCTCTTTCAAAGCTCAGCAGTGGTTCAGTATTCACTTACTAATGGACTCAGGAGGACAAGTTAACTACATCTCACACAGGTTGATACATCCTGGCCGAGAACTTGCTTCTCAGTGGGAGGCTCCTTGCTTTGCCTATCCTCATACAAATGAGGGCAACCTCTACTTGCAGCTTCATAGTCACTTACAATTTACGATGATAACATATAAGTGGTCCCTGTACTTATTTCCAAGACATCCCATCTTGAACCTGACCTTTTTTTTCCAATTACCTCTGTGAAGTTTCCCAGACATTGCTCTCACACTGCATTCCAAAAAATATTTCCCAATGACTCATGTGCACTTAGTGTTCTATCTACACTCCCCCTTTATGGGTTCTATTTATCCTCCGCTCTATTTTCATGTCAGCATGAGAACAGCCTTTGCTTTTATTCACCTTTTTTCCCTTCCCACCAGCACTATGGCCATTACAAATTTTTGAACTAGTTTCCAAACCTGTATAGAAAAAGAAACTCTACTGCTACTCAGCAATTGACTTCTATTCCAGTGAATCTCTAGTGAAAATAGTATTTTATACTTCCTGAAGTAGAAATTGCAGTAACATAGAGCTCGAGTGAACTGATTCTTCCCCTAGGACATCATTTAAAGTTTAGAGAGTTAATTCTTGGCAATTTACGTATTTTTAGTTGTTTTACTTGCAGGCTGAGTATAGGAAAGATCTACACGTAGGACACCACCTTCTTTATTTTATTCTCTTTTGATCTAAAGAGAGAAAATGGCTCATCAGCTATTTAATATCAGTCACGGACAGCAGCTAACGTGTTTCACCACAAAATTACTCTAAAGAACAATGGCAAACAAAATAGACTTCTACAAATGAGAGCAAATGAAGTTCATCTCATATGAATCCCTTTCCTAACCCACTCAATAGCCATCAGTTACATAGACTGAGGCATGTACAAGGAAGATGCCATTATATCCTTGTCTGTCTACATTACTTTGGAACTTCCAAATCAGTCCATAAGAGTGGAATGCTTTCACCATCATCTACTAGGAAACATGCCAAAAGTTAAGGTCTGATTGATTATGGCTCTTTTCATCTAAGCACATAAAACTGGAACAAAGTGACATGAAAACCGTAGTTTATTACTGAAGGAGGTATCTTTTCTGTGGCATGTTAGCAGTCACTTAAGTAAAAATAAAAAAATTTTGAAAACAAAGTAAAAACAAAAGTAGAAGTAAGAATAAAAATAAATAAAGTAAGTAAGCAAACAAACAGAAAGAAGGAAATGAAGATAAAAGTTGCAGAACAATTGGTAAATATAATTTCTTTCCTCAGTTAGCTTATCAATAGCAATGTTTAAAGATGTGTTCCCAAGACTGAAAATGAGATGTTTTTCATGAAGTTTTAGAGATACCTGATATCTGGATAGAAAGACTGAACTGCAGTTTGATCTTTCCTCCATCACATGATACATAGCATGTCCCATAGCAGTGACAGAGTGGTCTTTTTTTAGGTGTTATAAATGACTTTCTCTGATATTTTCCCATAGATATGCGATATTTATTGATATTTTCCTCCCCAGAAGCTTAGAATCATAGAATCACCAAGGTTGGAAAAGACCTCCAAGATCATCTAGACAGCTGTCCACACCTTGAACCAGTCAAGACCTTTTGCTGGAGGAAATTTCCAGTTGCAGGTAGCAAAGAGGGAAAATATAGGGAATTGATCTTCCATGAGTCAGGACTTCATACTTTGTGCTTCTAGTTCAACGCAAACTACACAACCGTGCCCACTGGAAAACACCTATTAATAAGCAAACATCAGCTGCTGAAAAAGCTTATTTAGATTGTTTAGAAATTATTGTTCTATTATTCTCTGTTGTGAGATATAATAAAAAAAATTCATGAGAATAAATAAACATTGGAAGAGACTGG
Organism: Tragopan temminckii; assembly: GCA_028571105.1. Classification (NCBI taxonomy): domain Eukaryota; kingdom Metazoa; phylum Chordata; class Aves; order Galliformes; family Phasianidae; genus Tragopan; species Tragopan temminckii. Next base: position 10,574 of record JAOWBP010053080.1, read on the forward strand.
CCAGAGAAGAAGTGAAATCTCCCTCACAGGAAACACAAAACACTTGGGTTGATGGGGCACTAGATAAACTAACCTAAGGGCAGCAGCTGCACCTAAGAGGAGATTATGGAGCAGAGAGCAGAACATGTAGGTGGATGTCCCAGTTGAGGTTGATCAAGGCAACGTAAGGCTTATCAATACTCTCAGGATCCTGACAGGTTCTATGATTCTGCAGCACGTGACATTTTTAATAAAAACTCATACTTTCAATTCTGCATAACACATCATTAAAAATGCTATTTTTAAAAGGATTGTTGCTTTTTTTCTTTAGCCTTAAAAATTAGAAAAATCATGTAGAAATACATGCGATCAATAAGTATGCAGAGGTAAGATTATCACAGTGGAAAGATAATCAAAACAAATGGAAATGCTCACCAGTGGTGTAGGCTCATAGTAAACTCCACAAGCAATCTCCAGAGAAAGACCCTTCCTCAGTGGCAGTCAGCCCTTAAATGGGGTCTAGGAGAGGTGCAGCCAGGCTCCACCCCTTCCAGTAGCACAGGTGAATTGTCTCCACTTGTGCTCCCACAGCTGACTCAGTGCTTGCCTCAGGTGGTCAATCAGAGGTTCAGGCCATGATCCAACAGTTCCCGTACAAAATGCATGAATGATACTCCCCATTTTGGTGGTGTTTGAGGTAGACTCCCTCAGCTGAATAGTGATTATATCCCTCTAGTTAAACCCTGTGCAACAAATTCTAGTGTTTCTTTTGGAGGAAGGGAAAGAACATCTGCAGTCTGTCTTGATTCATCCCTCCCAGCTTCATGTATCTAGGCAGGATACAAAAGTTGTAAATCTAACAACCTCCATAGTTCACAGAGAGGGAAACGCATGTCTAAAGGATGTTTCAGCCAACTTTAAATCTGGATGACCCAAGCGAAACTTGACACACTGAGACATGAGATCTGAGATATATGTTCTATGTGGATTTCTATATGTTTTGTTTATGACCCTAATTCTTAGCATTTAAACAGAGAAAAACAGGTGGTTAGCAAAATTATTGCTAGTGTGTTATAGAACATACCTGATAAATAAATAGAGGATACCAGCTGTCTTAATTATATCATTAGCCGCAGCTAAGGAACTATAACTTGCAAACAATCCCTTCTTGGTATTCCTTAGTATATTCTGCTTTGCACAGCCATAAGGAAACATCTGGCTGCTAATTTATTTCTACCTGTTTCTGCAGTTGCTTAACAACTTCTAAAGTACACTGGTGCTTCAGAAGACTAAGGACTGGATGTTGCCAATAGCAAAAGTACTTAGCAGAGAATTCAGGAAAGCAGCCAAAAATGCACAAGGAGCAATCTCCAAACAGAACATGGGTAACCAGCTCTTAAACAAATGCAGTCCAATTTATATAAAGCAGCTAAGCACAAGTTGCGTTGAATCAGTATCTATCCTAAAGTCAATCTGTGGACAAGAAAGGCCTCAGATTTAAGGTCTGTCAGGTTAAGTGCAAACTGCTTTAGAAGTTAAGAACTAGCTTGTTTCCTCTATGCAGCATACCTTACGAACATGACATTCCTAATGATAAAAAACCCCAGGGTGCTGCTCTCCCTAGTTTAAATGGAATAAGTCTGGTCACAGAAGTAGATAGACAACGTCTAGTGCTGATATCTAGGGTTTTTCCAATGACAGTCTGGAGCCTAAAGAATGCACATATTGTGGAAAGCATTTTCGATACATCAAAGGTATCTTCATATATCTAAAAGTATGAAGTAAAAGTATCGGTCTTGGTGTGGTGTTATAAAATTTATTATTGCCAGTAAGTTTTAAGATATTTAGGAAGAGAAAATTACTTGAGTCAGTCAAGAAGCTCAGATAATATGCAATTCAAATTATTTCTCAAGTCCCTTAGCTTTCTCTTGCATGTTTTGAAAGCCCTCAAGCAAGCTTCTCGTATACAGTGAGTGGGTGAGTGCATTGTGTGGGCTGTCACGGTGCCAATTTTTCTTCAGTCAGATGTTGCCTAGAAGCAGTAGACAAGAAAGCATTGGTGGGTAACATTGAAGCTACTTAGCTGGAGAAGACAGCCCACACATTTTAACTTAAGACCAAGAAAATTCCAGTACCCAGGCAGATAAAAACAAAGCTGAGAAAAAAAACAGCTTTATGGACAGCAGGTGTTTTTCTCATTTATTGATGCCTGAAAAAATAACATGAAGTTTCCATGTACAAGTATAGAAAGCCCAGAACTTAGGAAACCATTGCAAACATTTGAGTGGCGCTACAGAAACCACAATAAAGCAGAAAAAAACACTTAGCTTTCAGTGCAAGGCAGTTCCTATTTCCAATGCAGATGCATTAAGTTCTGCACTGGCTAGAAAGCGTGGAACATATTCTAACTCCAGCTTTGTCACTGAAGTGGCAATGGCTCTCTAACCTGCTTCTGCCCAGCCTCACGCACACGTAGTAAGGCTTGCTGCTCTATGCAGAGGGCTACCCTGCTTCAAATAGTCTTGAGGCTGCCACACAGGGATGCTTAGTCACTTTTTTCTCAGCTTTTCGTAATAAGGCAAGTTGTTCTCAGAGCACCTACCCCCCTGAGTTGGAAAAGTGTAACAGGGAGTAGATGAAGTCCCTATAATATAACAGAAAACTATCAGCAACATCCTGCATATTTTGAACATTCATAAGTCTATGGAATCAGACAGGTTTCTTCAAAGGATACTGAAGTAGCTGGTGAGAGTGATCACTGAACCACTTTCAATAATTCACCAGCAGTTCCAGCTAACTGGGGAAGTCACAATTTACTGGAGATTTGCAGGTGTGACTAATAAGGCTGCCCAGGTGGAGTCTCTGCCCCCAGAGATATTTAAGGAACGCGTGGATGTGGTGCTAGTGGGACTTGGTGGGTAAGGTTAAGGGTTGCACTTGGAGCTCTTGAAGATCTTTTCCAGTCTAGGTGATTCTATGACAAATCTTAGCATCACCCTTTGTGTGACTTATAAAAATACAACTTTTCATTTCTGATTTGAAGATTTTGCTGTCTTAAAAACAGGCTTACTTTTCTCACACCCTAATATTTTCATGTCTGTTTGAAATCTCCTTTCAGCCCTATCTTTATCTGAAAAAGATTGTGCTTGTGAGCCAGCACACCCTGCTGGTAGACCAAGAGAATATGACCGTTATAGCAAAAATAAATAAATAAACAATCAAAAAATAAAGCATGACGCACAATTAAAAAACAATCAATTATATCTCATGAGAAAAGGAAACAAACCCCAGTCTTCCTGCATAGTGGAATTTGTTAATAGTTTTATTCATCTCACTATATTCAAAAGGATTTGATTCATCCTATCAAAACTATATTTTTACATTTGTCTCAGAAGAAACAAATCAGACATAAGGTAATTAGACCACAGTGTGCAATGCTCGAATAGGCCGAGATTCAGCTATCGTCTTTTCAAGCTTGAAAAATGAGAAAAGAGCTTGAAGTAGAACTTCAAACCCACTCCTTGAATGTAGGAAACTATAGGCAGAGAGGAACTCCTTGAATCCAAGGCTGACTCTGGGGCTCTAGTTCTGATCTCTAAAAAGAAGTCTTGAGAGCTGATGACCACCCATGTTTCTTATGTTCTTTGCTTAACTGCTGAGGAAAACAGCTCTGCAAGTTTTAGCACCAGCTATTGTTCAGCTTCATAAGGAGGAGCTTGGCTCTCTCAATTTACCATATAAACAGTTGTTACCTAATGCATTCTCTCTGATATTGCAGATTTCTGAAGTGCTCTTAAGAGTTTATAACTAGCTTTGCTGGGTCACCAAAAAGCCCCTAAATCTAATATCTTTTGGTCTTTTTTTGCTGCTTTTATACTCATATCAGAGATCACTCTTATTTTGGATAACCTCAGTCAGTGACGTTAATCTATGTGGAAAAGGGCTTTGGAAGAGGAAATAATAGAAAACAAGTGCAACAACTGGGAGAATAAGTTATGTATTTGTTGCAGATATTCACAAATACTTCTTATATATGCTGTTTTATATTTTGAAAACTCTTTGCAATATTATGTCCAAGGCAAAGCAGGTTGTCCCATGCACCATGGATCCAACAGAACGAAGTCACCTGTGTGCATGTCACATCTCTCTGAAAACCCTTACCACCACCACAACACTTTCTTTCCTCCCTACCCACTTTCTCTATGCCCAACACAGCACATCATATTTCTCATATTGCTTCACAATTTAACTGATCAAGTGGTGGTTTCTACTGTTGCTGACCCCAAAAGATGCATTGCTGCCTGATGAGGCAGTGACTGGCATGGTGACAGGCCAGCCCTAAGCTAAACGCAGCACAAATCTGGTAAGCTCACAAGGTTACTACAGAGTAACAAGTAACACTAATATTCACTAAACCTGTAAGAACATGTTTATCTTTCATCCTGCTCTCACAGTTAGTTGAAGTTTACCATCAGGTTCTAAAGGTTCTGGGGGAAAAAAAAAAAAAAAAAAATGCAGGGACAGCTGAACACACAAATTGAGGAACAGTCAGATCAATTAAGTTAGTAGAAAAAGAATGTTTAGTTTCATTTCTATAATTGATGTAATCCAAAAGATACTGCTTTTCCAGTTACTCAGTTAACATACAAGCTAACTTGTAACTATCAGAAGAAATTATTGTACCTGTTCTGAGAAATTTACATCTGTAGCCTTGATTTTACATGCACCAGCCAGTTCCCTATATAGGGATCATTTTCAATTATGTTTGGTGTAAAGTCAGTCATTTTGCCATTAGCGAGGTGGATCTGCCTCGGTTTAGTTTCAATGAACCTGCAGGAGTTCTGACTCTTGGGAAGATATCTTTTATTTATTTGTCATTTGGATCCTAAATGTATTCTCCTAATTTTGGAAGACCCAGCAAATCTGCCAGCCTCTTTGCTCTCCTGTTGCTCTTCCTCACATTAAACTTTGCATTCTTCAGGGGCTTCCCTATTAAAAACTGCTGCATGCAGCATATCTGAAAGTAAACCCAGTCTTTTAAATCCCTCAGACTCTAGAGGTCACATATGCCGTATGCATCCTCTAGAGCGAGGAATCTTCTGCATCTGATGGATTTTGCCAAATGATTTCAACAGCTTCCAGCAGCTGGTTCACGTAGTCTGTGTGGTGACAGCAAAGATATGTTGAAGCTTAATAACTCCTGCTAGGAATAGTTATAGCCTCCTACCTCTTCAACACAAAGGAGTACATGGCACTAAAGCTCAAGAAGAGTGCAAGAAAGACGTTGTTTTATCTCCCTTCCCCCCCTTATGTACATGAAAGATCCTGTAGCGCTAATGGTATTTGCATTACATCTCAGAGACAGCTGTATTCCATGAACCAGAAACCAGATGGTCAAGGGGGTAATTAGTGAAAACATCCTCCACCTTAAATACATCATTTACAATGTCAACTACATTATCCTTTTCTTAGATTAGAAAAACAATTGAATGAGAGAGTTTGGAAGAAGGCAGAAAAAAAAAAAAAAAGAAACAAAAACAGACTTTTACATTCCAACTAATAAAAGCAGGAAGGCATTTTCCCAGAAGCTTTGTACAGAAACTTAATTTGGAGCTGTAACTTGTTGGGAAGCACAGGAGAACAGCAAGGTCCCAGGCTGCAGCAAGGGAGGATTTACTCAAACGCAACAGCCATAGGTACAGAAAAAAAAAGGGCAGCAGCTGCTTACCTTCAGAAGACCTCCAACATACAGGAATCTCTAGTAAGATACCCTTGCCTCCACTGCCAACCCTTACATGATGTGTGCGAAGGGTGGAGCCAAGGTCCATTGCTTGCACCTGAGCTCCCCTGGGTTGGCCCTGCCTTCCCACCAGGTGCTCAATCACTGCCTGGGTTCACAGGCAGTTCACACAGGGTTCAAGCCCTGACTTAGAATTTCTGCTACAGGATCCAGTGTCTTTAGTGACAAGACAAAAACAAACAAAAACAACAAAAGTTAATAGAAAAGACTAAGTCAGACATAAAATTCTCTGAAATTGTGGGAGAAAAGATCTACTTTTGCACTTCTACTTCACTTTCTTTTTCAGTAGGGAGTGGGGAGCTAAGGATATAACAAAAAGAGAAACAAGGGGGAATCGTCTCTTGCTACTCAAACCATGTTGCACTGCAAACAAAGAAACAAAAAGTTGTATATCAAACACTGATTTTCCAGATAACTTTGCATCAAATGTCTCAATAAATGGGATCTTTCTTCTTAGTTTTATCAAAGATGACAGGTACTGAAATGCACAGAAAGTGAATTAAGTTGCCGGAGTACATGAATTATATTGCAGATTTGGTTCTTCCAGAATAAAGAAAAGGCAATTGACAGAAGAGCAAGAAGCCTGATTCAGTATAATTCTTTTTTATTTATTTATTTATTTATTTTGTGAAGGCCTTCTCTTTCCAATACTCTAAATTCTAATCCTTTCATTTCAGCTATATGTTCATTTAGAAATCATTTAAGTTTTATTGCAAATGTGTACTTCTTTGAAGTCAGTAGTCACTTCATCTATGTGGATCCCAGTACAGTAAATTATGGCAGGTACACAGTAAAGTGAACTCACGTAGCATTTAATCAAATGGAAGTGACTCTTCCTGAATAGTACCCCTGCAAATGGCATCACTGTAGATTATGCAATATTCAGATGATCATTTTATTGACAGCTTTGCATCCTCACTGTCAATTCTTGAAATCTCAAATCTGATCCTGTCAGAATCCATGTTGGTACAAAGATTTGACATTTACATTCATTACATTCTCTTCTTACAGTTCACCAGTTCTCTTTACCTGCTAACCCTCTGCACTGCAGCTTATATTTAATTAGCCATGAAATCTCTTCTAAGATAATGGTAAGTCTTGAATCTGACACGTTGTATAGTCTTGAACAGAAGTCCATGCTCCTACTCTATGGATCTAATGTGCAATTAGCATATGCTGCTCTTCATCAATATGCTGGAAAGTGTCCCAGCCTGCCTCCTAATACTAATATTCCTACATTATAATCTGGTACTGTCTATTTGCCTCTGTCTTTTAATTTATTTCATAAAATGATAATGTGTCATGTTTTAATATGGTGGTTATATAATTGTCTCTGGATGTGACTAGCAATTTTTCAACTGATTTCTTTTCCTAAGAAAATGTACTTTTTCTGGAATCTAAACCATTCATGAGAATCCTACAACCTAGAAAAGTGGGGAAAAGTCAGAATACAATGTGCTGACCCTCTTTAAAAGGAAAATGTTCATTTTCCGACTCAGAATGATTTATTTATGCAGCAGAGCAGAATTATAGTAAAAAGTTACAAATTTAAAACCCATTAAAATTAAAACAAGATGCTTTGATGCACTCAAATTATTTTACTTATATCCTTTTTTTATTCAGCAGTCCTTTTTTTTTATGGCTGAACAATATTCAGCTTTAGAATATTCTCTTTGAGAAATCTCTTTGAGATTTTCACTTCTTTATGTCAGCTGAGGATGGATGATACATCTGAAATGTTGATGAATGGGGAACTGTTTCTTTCCAGACACTGTATTTCAAGATTTATGTTTCAAGTCTTCTTTGGTGTGTTTAATGTCATCCTTTAAGAAAATCTCATTATTTTGCTTTCCACTGTCTGACTGTCTCCTGGTAGCCCGCCCCTCACTGTGACTGTCCTTGTTGAATGTGTAGGTTTGACTCTTGGAAACACTGAAGTGGGCATTTGGTTGACATTCTGTTAATGTTTTAGGGTGAATGGATTAAAAAACCCTAATTTCCTGGAGGATCAGAGCCATTCACGAGATCCACGTTCCCTAATGAAAAAGCTAATCCTTCCTAAAGCTAATAACTGTACTATTAGCTGCTGCATGTGTATGTAATTTAAAATTTCCAGTAAGAACTGCCTACAGCATGACCCTATGTCCCTGCAATAAAAGCTGTGGGCAAAATTTGCGGAAACTTCCAAGTCTGAAATTGCTTGCTGTCTCTTGAGGACACATATGTGAATGCTAGTTGATCTGAAGAATAAAGGACAAAATGCCATTAGTAGACAGATGACTCCCATTTCGTAGTCAAAATCCACTGTTTTACAATGGGCTTATATTTCTAAATGGGTGACTTACTTCAGTAAGGAACTGCTGTTTCAGCACTTAAGAGAATTTAAAGCTGCTAAATGACTTTTTTTTATGCTATGTCTTCATTATGCATTTTTAGAATTCACTTGTACATTTCTTATTGTTCTGCTATGCTTTGTTTGGCCAGGACTACTTCTGCTGCAGCTAGAAACCCTGGTATTTTTGCTAATATATGGAGCTCAGTCCTTAATGCCAAAACAATTTACACAAAAATATTAAATCCAAAGTTAATTTCACCATCTGAAATTGTTGCTTACAGAATGTATTTTTCTATTTGTAAACTCACTGCAAACCTCTCGCTACAATGTTGGTGTGAGAGAAGTCTGTCCCATAACATGAGGGGAAAAGTTTGCAGGACTGGGCTGCAGATGGAATCCCGTTTCAGTGAGGGAGTCTCACTGATAGACAAGTCACTTTTGAACATGTGGTGCTATAGGTTGTTTTCTTCCCAGGCGTGAGATGCTATGAGTCTGTAGCTGCAGGGACTGCAGCTCCATCACAGTACCTGTGTAATAACAAACATGAGCCTGCATCAAGACATATTTGATCTGAGTCACTTGTACAGTGTCAGTGCTCTGCAGTCATCAGAGCAGCTGAGAGACCTCCATGCGTCCAGCTGAGTGACCCAGGACAATGGAAGAGCTTTCTGAAACAGCAGTTGGAGGCCAGAGTACCCTAGTGCACTGCAGATGGTACTAGAAATACTGATATTTTTCAAAGTCAATTTACTATGGATTGACCTTCCTCCTTAGCATACCAAACATGGAAAGTCTGCTGTATTTGATTACTTGCTTATGTACACAGATTCCAAAAACAGACATTGCCAACCCCAGTGAATTCACATGCTTAGGGTTCTCATAGGGTGTCATTTCCATCTGTCAGAATAAAAACAGTGTGTGGTGTTAATTATTTGCATGCAATTAAGAATCATCACCACTCTGTTTATCAAGCAATGCCTTCAGCTGCAAGGAGAGAGGTACTCAGTGAGGTGATTTCCACAGTACCCACATCCTCCCCATGCCATCAGCAGCCAGAAACTTCCTCAGCCTACGCTGACAACGTCACCTGTTTTAAACTCGTGAGCAGGTCCAACACTTGTGCAAGGTCCCAGAACATCAGCCCTGGACAGCAAGGCGTGAGCTTCATCGCCTCCCAGTAGGGCTGTTTGTGTGCAGAAGTCAGCAGCAAGAGGCAAAGCTCCAAAACCCCCTCCTGTTTCACAGTGTCTCTCTGACTTTACAAATAAAGTCCCACCACTGCTCACAGAGGCTTTTCTGGTTCTCTGAAACTCCTATTTATCAATCCTTGAAGCTAAAATATGCTGCAAAGTCATCTCCCCCTTCAGCTATTTAAAATACATCCTAACAACTTCAGGGAAGAGTGCTAAAAGCAAAAAGCCTCAAAAAACATGGGTCTCTGAAGAAGTTCAGCTCTATCATCTAAGTACTGCAAAATGTGACAGGCACAATACATGCAAGTGAAAGGAACAGGGATTTTATAGTAGAAACATTATGAAGGCAAGGATGCGAGGCATGAGAATGGTCACGTTGGATAGAGATTAATAAAATGAAACATGATTGTTCTGAGGCTTACAGTCAGAATAATCCATCAGGAAATTCAATATAAAATTAATCTCACATATGAAATAAGGAAAAGGAAGAAGTACTGCTTAGTATTGAAAGTCAGTCAAAAAGTTCTTCTGAAGTCCTCAGAGAAGGTGATAAATGGTCATGGGAACTCCCTTCCTGCTTCACAGCAAAGGTGTGCTGATTTTCCTACAGCACTGTTCAGCAGCCACGATGTGAACAAGCCAGACAGGCTGAATGTGCAGCAAGCACAAGGGACAGCAGCCAGCCCTCAGGAGCTGTGGAGCATGGCCTAGTAGACATGGCCACTGGTCCCACAAAGGAGAGCCAGGATGGACACACAGCCAGGCAGGTGTGCTAGCATATAGCTACACACAGCAGAGCAGAGGGCAATCTATAGCAGGGGAAAAACATCTGAAAATCTAAGCACTACCAAGATACCAAGGCTGAGTAAATTGGATGACTGTCACGCAAGCTCAGCCTGGCCTACAGAGCTCCTGCTGTGCTCATGTTACAGAAATAAAAACCAACAGAGAGTGCTGCTCCCAAAGTACCTTAAATTAAAAAATAAAATCCCCACAGATGCAAAGCATGGTTACATTTTTCAACATTTGATTCAGAACAACACAGCATAACAGCTCTCATGATTTAATGGGAATTTTTTTGGCATGACATTTATTTGTCACAGAATCACAGAATTGTAGGGGCTGGAAGGGACCACTGGAGATCATTCAGTCCACCCCTCTGCTAGAGATGGTTCCCTGCAATAGGTTGCACAGGAAAGTATCCAGGTAGGTTTTAAATATCTCAGGAGAAGGAAACTCCACAATCTCCCTGGGCAGCCTAATCCAGTGCTCATAAAAATAAAACTTAAAAATGCTTTTTCTCATGTTTGTATGGAACTTCTTTTGTGCCCATTGCCCCTTGTTCTGTAACTGGGCACTGCTGAAAAGAACCCAGCTCAAACTGCTTGACTCCCAGCCTTTAGATATTTATAAGTGTTCACAAGTATCTCTTTGTTTTCTCTTCTCCAGGCCAAACAGTCCCAGGTTTCCCAGCTTTTCCTCAGAAGGAAGATGCTCCAGGCCCCTCATCATCTTTGCAGCCCTCCACTGGACTCTCTCTAGAATTTCCCTGTCTTTTTTAAACAGGAGAGTCCAGAACTGGACACAGTACTCCAGATACAGCCTCACCTGGGCAGAGTCAAGTGGAAGGAGAACCTCCATTGATCTGCTGGCCACATTCTTTTTAATGCACCCCAGGATACCAATGGCCTTGTTGGTTACAAGGGCACACTGCTGGCTCATAGCCAACCTGTTGTTTACCAGGATACCCTGGTCCAGAACTTCTCTCCAGCAGATCAGTCCCAAACCTGTACTGATACATGCTGTTATTTCTCCCCAGAGATGGGATTCTGCACTTGCCCCTGTAGAACCTCATAATGTTCCTCTCCACCCAGCTCTTGCTTGGTGAACAAAAGCACAGCCTTCCAGTGTGTCAGCCACTCCTCCTGGCTTCATATCATCAGCAAACTTGCTGTGGGTGGACTTTATCCCCTCATCCAGGTCACTGATGAAGATGCTAAACAAGACCAAACCCAGTACCAATCCCTACGGAACACTGCTAGCTACAGGCCTCCAGCTAGACTCTGCACTGCTGATCGCAATACTCTGAGCTCTGTCAGTTAGCGGGTTCTCAATCCACCTCACTGTTGGCAATATGGTTGTCTCTCCATACAGCAAACGCATTTAAAAAAGACCAAGAGCTTTTACTCCTCCTGGTCTGAATTTTCCCTATTTTGTTACTTGAAAATGACAAACTATTGACTAGAGAAGATAACAATTTAATAACAACGTGCTGAAGGCCATAGCTTTTTGTACTTCTTCTTCACTTTCACAGGGTAATCCTGCAGGCACCGTTCAGTCTTAGAACGAGTATCTGTTATATAAAAAGTGCTTTTTTGTGTGTAACTCATCATTTCAGATGCTCACAGTACACAGTATGACTTGTTGCTCACTGCATTACCTGTTTTGTTGCTAGGAAACTTGAACAGAAGCCGATTTGCCATTCAGCTTTTTGCTGCATGTGCAGTTGTGTGGAAGAGAACGTCAACTGATCATTATTTTAAACAATGATCTATAGTTTTTGCACAGCACAGCTAGAAGCAGGAGATGCAGGTGCTATGAAGTAACATTGGTTCTGTGTATGATGGAGGCCTTCAAAAGTTCAAGAAGACAGGATCCATATTCAGCTTGGATTCTTTCACAGAGAGTTCATTCATCTGGAAATGAAAATTCACCTGTATTGTGCTTAGCTGCTCCATCTGGGCAGCGCTGTACACTTTACATTTTCAGTATTTGTACAACAACACATGGGTCCAGCCAAAATCCCCACTCCATTGTCAGACTGAGCCCTTGCCTTGAAGAATTTATATTGTGCTGGCTCCATGATTTTAATCAAGAAATGATGACCTGTCACACTTTTTGCAGACCTACCGAACCAGACAGGACAGTTGAATAGGAAAGGCAATACAACTTTGCTAACAGGGAGACTGCAACGCTCTGGAGGCTGCAGTGTAATTTCCCTGTGATGTTGCTCCAGTGTTTCCCAGGCTAAGTCAACTCACCAGGCATGGAATCTGATACCCTAGATTCACGTTGGAGTGGCAGTCACAAAGACCCTTTTTCCTAACCATGGCCACTGAGAAAACTGATTGTTTTGTGTTTTGGCCTACCCACATAAATTCATAATGATAATTAATGAGTGGTTTAGTTTTACTCCTTCAAAAAGGAACAGTTCCCAATGCAGCTAATTTTGAGAGTGTTTGAGGAGATGTCTTGTGCTATGAAATAACTTCCTTTCAAAAACAGAGCAATATCTCTCAAAGTTCACATATGCAATGATGGCCCAAAGGCTGGTAACATATAATTTTATTCTGTATGCTGCACTTCAGCAAAGTGAAGCATGAGGAGTAAATAAAAGCAGGCTTGTCTGCTCCACAAATGTGCGCAGGTTCCAGCACATACACACACATCTGCACACACACCCCTAAATGAAAAGAGGAAAAGTTTACCATCAAACAACTCATGAAGACTTTACCTCTGTGAAGTTTATATGAGCTCAATAAATTCAGCGTCACAGAATGCTGTGACCTTTCAGCCTGAAGATTTGGATAAAACCTCCTAACACTTCCACAGTGCCCTTCTTTCTAGAACAAGTCTTTAAACAGGTCACTAGAATTAGTGAAGCTGAATGAGCTGTAAAGCAATGAATGAGAGCACAGAAAAACCATGGATAATATTGGCTGTAAGACACCAAGTCATCTTAAAGCAAATTTAGATTAAATTTTTCTGTCCACACTTACCCTTTTTCCTATCTGTTCTAGGTTTTCAATTTCATTTATCTATGTGCTATTTCACTGCATGTCCTTCGAGGTGCAGTTTAGAAAATCCAGGCTTCTCAATATCTGCCCTGAGTTGCTCACAAATCCTCATAGATTCTCAAAAAATTTGAGGCTACCGTAACTGTTGTCTATTGATGGATTTATTATTTTCTTTCTTTTTCTCTCTTTCTCATTCTTTCTTTCACATAATCATGATCATAACAACAATGTGCATCAGACATACATTCTGAAATCTACAAAAATATGTTTCTTTCATGTTTACTGTCTCATTTTATATAGCTAAAATTCTTCTGAAACTGATGTTTCTGAATATTTTGTGGTTTATACTTGTCCTTAAATATTTACGTTGCATTTGGCAAGATCTGTATGTGTCTTCCTCTCAGTGAGTACAGTATTCTATTATCTTAATACATAATAATGTATTACCATTTTAGAAAACAGCTTCCTAGCAACATAACTTTTCTTCATGCTTTTTAAAGCGGAAATTTTTACCATAAAAACCTTTCAGGCTATGTAAGATAATGCAAAGGAAAGGGGAAATAAAAGAGAAGCACTAACGTAGCAAGTAAAGGCTGAAATCTGGTATTCTAGAGTTACTTCCAAGGCAAGAGGATGAACATTAACCAAAGGATGTTGATTGCACTTCATACCAACTTTTCAAAAACATCTTTTGTTATGCATTGAATTTAGAACAGAACAGAAATGGAATTTTGGTGGAAAATATATTTGGGAATATGAAATTAAACATTTTGTGGATGTGAAAATCTGACAATAAAAAACAGATTGTGAAAGTATACATGTATTGCAAACGTTTTGCATTCACTAATCACCCCAACTAGGCCCAGTAAATACAGGGCAGTAGAAGTGGAAATGTCTACATGATGTAGTCATAGAAGTATCAATCAGACAAAATCTTATTTAATTCATACATCTACTTGTAGCAGGACTATTGCTAACATAAAATCAGATGTGGCTTAATCTAGACCACCGCTGAAACCTTCCAAAGACAGAGATCCCATAACCTCCCTGAGCAACCTCTTCCTGTCCTGCACCAGTCATCCAGAGTAAATGTTTTACTAATACCCACATGAACCTCCAGGCTCAGTATATGACTGATGTTCCTTGCTATGTCATGAAGGGGCACAATGGGAATGCTGAGAAGGAACTTTTTGTAAGGGCATGTAGCAACAGAACAAGGGGAAATGGCTTCAAAAATGGAAGAGGGTAGATTTAGACTGGATATTAGGAAGAAATTCCTTACTGTGAGGGTGGTGAGACACTGGAACAGATTGCCCAGTAAGGTTGTGAATGCCCCCTACCTGGAAGCATTGAAGGTCAGGCTGCGTGGGGCTTTGAGTAACCTGGTCTAGAGGGAGGTGTCCCTGCCTATAGCAGGGGGTTGTAACTAGATGATCTTAAAGGTCCCTTGCAACCCAAACCATTCTGTGATTCTATGATCTGGCACTAACTGGAGGAATTTGGCTTCATTATCTTTGTGAAGGCTCTTCCAGAAGTTGTAGGTATCTGATAACTCACCTGTTTGCTTCTCATCACAACAAGACACAGATCTCACAGCCTTTCCTCACAGGCTGTGCTCATTTATTGCTGGCTTCTGCTGCTTCACCACTTCCTTACTGAATTAGGCACCCAAAACCAGGCAAAGTTTTGGCCCTACCACACTGAGATGGAATGATCACTTTCTTCATTCTGCTGGTCACAATTTTCCTAAGTAATCCATACATGTACACGAGTACTTCCTAAAGGGTCTTTAGCCTCTGTTATCTCTGCTGCAAATGAGCACCTTCAAAGCCCAAACCATACACCACAGCTTTAAGTTCCTCTGTTCTTGGTTTCCTTTTTCTTCAGTTTTCTTCTTAGTGGCAAACAGCATTTGCTATGTTACACTTTGATAATTTGATTATTACAAATGAAGGCAAATTCTCTGTGTTAGGAAAAAACCATAAGGATATGATCATAGATGTTCCAGGCAGTTTCATTACATAAGTCACCAGTGCCTTAAATCACTGTGATTACAGTGATTAATTTATTCTCTCACATATGAAACATTTTATTAAATATAACACCCTTATTTGCTCATTGCTTGTCATAAAGTAGAACTGATGGTTCCTGCATTGTATCTTTCAGTTTAACAAGCCCTATAATTTTCTCAGTAACAGGCATCGTTAGCGTAGCTTGGTTTAGTCTTGTTCTGTAGGATGACCAATTGAATCACACTAGGCACAAAAGAAAAAAAACTTCTTAGAGAATGCTCAGTATACACCTTGCTTTAAATAAAAATAATATAGGGCTTTTGTGATTTTGGGGTTACCTAAGAGTGCAAGAAACCTAAAACCAGTATAAGCTGGAATATCAAATATGATACACACAGGAGACCTTTCCATATGTCATTCTAATAGAATAAATCTAAACTTCCAGGCTCCATCATTTGTAACAAAAAATAGGTAACAGTGAGTTCCACTGTGAAAAGTCTTAGCACATTACTTTCATAAGTATGTCAGGAAAGAAAAGGACAACCAAAGACTGGCAGGAAAAGCTGATGCTTTACAAAGCCACCACACAGGATTAGGTGAAAACACAGGTGAGGCATGCTCACTGCATAGGGTCTCTTGAAGATTGGGTTGCTGTGCCATATGAAGGCAGAATGTCCCTTCTTTTGCAGTGGGCCTTCTTAAGCATGCCTATTTGTAGTGACAAAATGTTTGTCACCTCAGATACTTCAGTAGTTCTCATTGTTAGTGGGAAGATATGCAGCAGAAAAAGGAGTGAGCTTCAACCACTCATATAAAAGCCTTCGAATTATCTACACTGTCAACTAAAAGTATTGCATGAGAGCAGCCCTCACAACATAACCTCTGAAAAGAAGGTTGTTTCCTTAATTAGGACCTACATGGATGCTACAGACTGAAGGATGCAATTAACTTGTCTCGCTTCCCTCAACCTGAATAACTTGCTTCTTTCATACTAAAATTTCTCATGCATTTCATCTAATGCCAGATAAAAGTAATCTGTTGTTGGTTTGGTGGATTTTTTTCTCCTACTCCAGATGGGTCAGGACTTGCAATTCCTGTTGAAAGAAAGCACTTCACATCTCACAGAATGAAACCATTAACACATCGGTGCTTCTCACAGGGCATGTCTGGCATTTGGGCTGAGAGCAAAATATTTCTGCATGAAAAGCAGAGAAAGCCCAAATCAATAACAGTAGCTTTTCCAATATAAACATGTATGTATACTTAAATAAAAAATAATTTTCAGAAAAAAAAAAACACACGCAAAAAAAAAAAAAAAAAAAAACACCCAGAAAACAAACCAGACACACAAATACAAAAAAAATAGTATTTCAAAGAACAACTATGAATGATCAAGTAGAATAAATGAGTTAGAATATAATTGCTACCATGTAACATAAAGAGCTCATCTGACTACATGTTGAATGTCTGCTATGAAATTCCTTAGGATGTACGTTCAAATTTGAAGCTAACTTAGGAAAAAGTTAACATTTGAATTAATAGAATTTATTCCATTACATTTTTAGGATAAGGGCAAGTGATGAGACCCAAAACATACAAGAGCCTAAAACAATACTTCAAAAGAAATTAAAAGTGGTAACACAGCCTAGAGCCGGACAAGTGGCTCTCATTCTCATGATGCTGCACTGACAAGACTGAAAAATTAAGCAAAAATTAGGAAATGCTCAAGAGTAACATCTCAATTTTAATTTCAAATCATGAAGCTTACTTTTGAATGTTGAATGCTTCATATTTTCTTATTCAGTATCACATATAACAATTAATTACTATGATTTGGGGTTTTTTTTAATATCTGGTGTCCATTGCAGCTTCTGCATGCTGGCCTCAATAATTATCTCTACAAACACAAAAAGATTTAAGTGAATAATTTGAGAGCTATGGATGTTGAAAGAGGTATGGCACATTAGCCAATCTACTCTAAGGTGCTACAAGTCTGAAGTGGTTCTGCAAGTGATATATCCCATATGAAAATTGCTTAAGAGACAATGGAACCTGAAATCCTGTACGATCCTCTAGGAGTGGGATTTAACGCACCAGATCTCAGATGGGCGGTTAAGCTGTAGGCAAGTGACAAACACAAATGTGCATAGAGAAGGCAGCTCTTCATCCTGAGGGACAAATCATCATCTCAAGGCCAGAACTACTGGACTAGAGTAGCTCAGGAGAAACAAAGATGGTCCACAGAGCAACTATACCCCACCTCAATTCATCACACAAGATCCTGGGGAGCAACAGTATATTCTGGAAAGAAAGAATCAAAATGGACAAAGGGCAAACAGCACCTTCCTTCCCTGAGATGATAGAGACCTTTTGCAATAAGAGCACTCTTTCAACACCTGTAATCACAGATGACAGAAAAACACAGCCAGTGGTGGCAGAAGATCCAGTTTTCAGACATCCATAGCTAAATATGTGATGCTTGAGGATCTGACTGTGCAATAAGGAAGTTGTGGACTTCCTGAGCCTCTTGCGACAAGTTGTTGTCAGGGCCTATGTGGGCTGCAATGGCAAAGAACTAGAGGGTGTGAGGTCCTTGAGCCAAAGCATAAGCTCTGCAGTAGGGACTGAAGACAGCACACCAATGACAGCACCCTTGAAATACACCTACAGCCAGATGCAAGACCAGACAATGGACAGATGAAGCACAATCCCAGTGCATTGTTAAGAAGGCAATCTGGGAAAATAGTTAAGGAACTGGAAAACAGTGTGGGTATGCTTTGGATAGGCAGCTAAAGCAAAACTCTCTGAGCACCAAGTTATGACAGGACTGAATGATACAAACCTGCTAACTGGGATTATATTAAATTCTTCCTAATACAGTCATTTTTTAGTTTGGCTTGTCAAGTTTAAACTACTGGACTAGTTCACCTGGATGTTTTTTAATTGTGACAGTCTTCATTCTGTGACATTTTCTAGACTTCAGTGTCCCTATTTTTAGTTTATTGTGACTCAGACTGAGCACTTTCTGCAAATGGAAGTTCGGGAAAAAAAATCTTCTCAGCCTAAGGAAGGCAGTTAAATGTTAAAGGTTTCATAAAACTACACATAAGTTACACCCAAGTAACTGTAGAATTAAATTTCTTGAGTGAGATAAGTTGGAGCATTGTACCAGTAATAGGAGTCTTCCACTAACTACACTGCAGTCTCCCAGGATCCTGAGAGATCTGTTGCTTATAAGCAAAAAGATCCACTTTCAGCCATGCATTTTAAAAATCTGAATTTGTTAAATGCTTCGTATCTCCAAATACATCCAATTTAAAATACAAATGGTTAGCCACTATAGTGGCTCCAGTGAGCAATGACTTTGTGATTTTGAAAGTGCTTTGCTCCTCAGAGCATTACTTTAACCTTCTGGGAAGGCTGCTGCCAGCAGGGTGTGCCCTCTTTCTACTCAAGCCCTGTGAAGGACCCAACCAAAACTTCAACACCGTGTATATGAAAAATACACAGTAAAGTATACTCTTTAGAATACATAGTAAATACATACTTTAGAAAACAGTGATACCATCTAAGCAGAAGTGTCAGAGAAAATTTAATAGAATGAAAAATGAAAATCCTCTGCTATTATTTCGCAACCATGCCATTTTAGGTAGAACCTTCATTAAATTCAACACTGTAGAAGCAATATGAGATTATGGAAATGCTATTATTCTTAACGTAGTGTGAGATATATCAGGCAGAAAATTTTACAGCAGGTTACTTCAACTCTAAAATGTTTATCTGTGAGATGCTACTGCCATAAAGAAAAGCTAGAGTACTTATAATGCATAGAAAAATCAGGACATGTAAGCCATCAGCATATGCTTTTTATAAGCACTGCGCTAAATTTGTTTTGTCTTGTTTTTCATATTACTATCATTCTTATATGATACAAATTGACACATTTTGTATGCTATGCCACTGGAAACAGACCAAGCCAAAAAATTCCAAGCTGGATTTGGGGTGAATATTGACGCTGCAGAAGCCAAGGCCTTTCGTTCCATTGTTCAGTACTTCAGGCTTCTCATCCAAACACAGATAGGGCGTTTCAGCCTGAAAAGGACGCCCTGCATTTTTTTAATTTGAAATATTCGTGCTCCTTCTTTGAAGCACTTAGATTCAGCAGATCATGCCCCTGGCAGTCGTGGCTGGTTGATTTCACAAAAAGTGCCTGACGGTCTTGCTACACTACAGGATATATAACTACTTCAAATAATAGTGTCTGCTAAATAGAGCCTTCAGGTTTCCAGTCTCAGTTCAGATATAAACAAGTATCTGAAAGTATCTCTGAAGTAGCCAGAGCCCATTCATTTCCTGCCATAATCATCACAGGAATCTCTGCTCCTTGCTACTGCCAGGGTGACCCAGCAACTAGTAATATTTACATATCAAGTCTGCCAATGCCCTGTAGGAATCTGTCATGGAAAGAGAAGATAACATTTATCACTGAACAATTTCGATGTGTCTGTTACTTCCCAACAGACACCACTAAGAATAGGACTGTTGTTCTTACTGAGCAGTTCCCTGCAGGAAAGAGATGGGCACTGTAGCTCATTTGTTCAGGATAGGCTTGTAGTGCATCAGCAGGCTGCTACAACTTTGATGGCTGCTTCTTAGCAGCGAGGGCTGGATCTGGGTCTACTACAGCTTGGAAACAAAGAGATTCTCTGGCCTCAGTGGTACTTCATGAATGTGGGTCCCAGTCATGCTGTTATTCTGGATTCCTCAAACCACAAATGCCAGAACTAGCTGGATAATTTTTCTGTGGTGTGGAGGGAAGGAATGTCTTTAAATCCATTTTGATAGTGCTATGCTTCAACATGGGATTTGTCACTACTGCCTTGGGTAAAACAAATAAACTGTATGCTGCAACACCGGATTTGTCACTACTGCCTTGGGTAAAATTGTAATAAACTGTGCACTTTGAGCTAATCATAAGCAATGGGATTTACGGACAGCTTCAAATGTTGTTAGCAATATTTCCACGAACCTTCAGGCAACCGCAGTGCTTCTTTAATACCTGCAGAGTTTGGAAGTTGGCTATGGCATACAGTTGTTGTCCCCCACCAACCTCTGCAGTCAGACGATGCATTGTCACTTGCTGTGGTGGACATGGTGCTGGGACAAGGGTTTTCTCTTTTGTTTCAACTGTTAAAATTAATATAAGTTTCCTTGTAAAGATAATTGGAATATTATAGACAGAACTTAGTAGCTTGACCGTTGTATTTTTTTTTAGTTGAGCTTTACCTTCAGTGATTTCTATTCCTATTATAATTCTCCTCACTAATGTCCTCATGCTGCTCTAGAATCAAGCATTCAGCTGTGAATAAATAATCCATGTTTACTAAGGTTTTGATAAAGAAATCTTGAGTCTTTTTGTTCTAGGTTCCACAGGAACCCCCAGAAGACAGAATGGTATCAGGAACAAAATAAATACCTTAAAAACATCAACAGGAAATTCATTCAACCACCAGCTCACTAACAAAAGTAATCATTTTATTATTATTCAGTGAGGACAAAAATCCTTCTCTAAATCTGAAGGCCTTGCTCTGCATCACTCAGCACAGATCTGAAAAAATGTATTCTTCATAAAAATTAAGGCTGGCAGGATCAAGTTCCACCTCCCTTTCATCCCATACTTACTTTTCAGATGATCACATATCTCAAATAGACTCACACAGGTCTTACACAGTGTGCAAACTGTCCATGTAAATAGTTTGTTCATTAAATGCAAGCGTATTTGGAAATGAAAAATAAATTTCTTCCTGAAAATCAGTTACACTGAGTGTCGTCATTTTATACTGGAAGTGTGTAAATATGGGTAAAGTACTAACACATTCCAGCAATGTACACAGCAGCATCTAATGCCAAACCATGATTTGAAAGAAAGACTTAGCCAAAGTCTTGTAACTGACATCATCCAGTTTTAGCCACTCCTGCTTGCCTTCTGTGCCTTTATGTACCTGTGGCTATGGTTTGACAGAACCACTATAACAGAGACTTAGTGGGGTAACTTCTGGGAATTAATGCTGTTCTAAAATGGCATAGCTTGTTCAGAATGGAGAGACATGACAAAAAGGAAGAACAATTTGCCCTTTAAGTCAAGGATACATCTGATTTAGATGACAGTGTGTTTTTGTGGAAAAAAAAAAAAAATTCTCAATAATTAAAGAGGAAATACACTTCATAATACCAATGAACACAAGAGCAAGAGACACATGTGAGTATTTTTGCAAGCTCTTACAAAATTTTCCACAGAGTACATTTTGTCATTACTGGAAATCTGAATTACCCAAATACCAACTGGACAGACTAAAGGTTTGAGTTCAGCCCTCAGTGATGTGGATCAATCGGACAAAGTGCATGGAAGCACCATGGAAGACCAAAGGAAAGAATGATTCTGTAAGTCCATAGAGATGGAAAATACTGAGTTCAGGAAAATTTAAAAAAATCAGTGAAAAGTCTCAGAAGATACTGCAATAAAATCTTATTTCTGTGACTTCTTGTCTTATCACTCACGCATTCTTCCTAAGCACTTCTCAAAAGTGACATGGAGTCAGCTGCAGAGCCCGGTAATCTTTGAAGCCCCTGCTCAGCCATGTCTTCCCATAATCCTAAATTCCCATCCCTTGACTCTTTCTTCTACTAATTAAAAAGCAGAAAATGTTTTGATTGCTTTCATTACTTGTAATAATTATGCTTCCTTCCTCTTTCCCACTGTGCAAGTGTAGTCAGGTTCCCAGCAAAATAGTATTTTTAAAAAATTGGGTTATAGTTCGTATGACTTCTTTTCCTTTGCACTACAGACACCATGTGGTGCTTCTGATAACTACATGGTCCCTGGCTGCACTTCTCTATTAGGAATACTATACAATAGGATTAAAACTTGTGAAGTTGTGCATGCACATTTTCTGTACATTTCCACATGTAAGGAAGAGGATTCCTTCCATCCTTCCATCAACCATGTAAGCCTTGAAAGAGAATTAAAGGTAGGAAGCATTGTACTTACCAAGAGCATACAATTACAGTACTTTTGAGGTTACTGTAAGTTTCACAAGTTATCTGGTCTGTAAAAGGGCTACAAATTCAGACATGTTCAATCAGTCATGAAATGCAGAGTATCACCCAGTGATTACCTTAAAATCTTTACGCAAAGCAGCTGGCTTTATATTTCCTACAAGATGGAGAGACTGTATATGTGCAAATCAGTTGGTCTGCTACACAAAACTCCATGTAGAACTTCTTGGTTTTCAGCAAATTACGCATTAGTTAGCTGTTTTACTAAAGACTTTGTTTTTCTAACATACTAAATAGGAATAGGGTGGTGTTACCACAAGAACAGTGTTTTTGAATCACACATTTCCGTGTTTTTACCATTCTCTTGCATAATGTTTATGTGAAGCCTGAACAAAATTTGAAGCTGTATAATTTAGTGTGCTAGTTAGTTATTAAACAAGTGATTACAACTGTTCATTAACAAAAGACTTAAAGTGCAGCAATATTTTTGTTCGCCAAGTAGTCTCACTTGTCACAGATGAAGGCAGTGTAATTTTATGATGAAAGAGTGACATATATTTTTCATTACTGCAAATCAGTTGTCACGGTTCCAGCCCGGTTTGGCCTAGTTCTGTAACTAATGGGGCACAGGGACCCACAGATCACGTTTCATTCTTAATGCTGGACAACATCCAGATCTTCATAATATAAGTTAAAATCTGAAATAGCTCTAGTGATTTGCACTATATCATTCATGCCTGGAGATATCGTTGTACCTGCGGTTTTCATCATAATGAGATTGCTTATTTAATTCTGTATGATTTTCATGGGTGTATTACCTGTGAGACTGTTGCTTTGAACTTCTTTTTTGTTGATGTCCTGCATATAAAAGGCAAAAACGTGATGTGTTCTCAATTTTCATAATTTGACATGATGAAAAGAAAAATAGCAAATTTCCGATAAAAAGCAGAAAACCAAACATTAATGCAGGCCATTACACATGTTTAATGCATAATGACTCTCCTTGAGGAGAGACAAACAGACTGCTTGCCTTTGAAGATGTATTAAGCTGCAAGCAGTCACAGCTACAAAACACTGCAGGTGTTTCTAAAAACACAGCTTAGACTGCATACACAGCAGCTGTGCTGGCAGGACAGAGGGGTATTTTAAAGCACAGCAGTTTGGACTTCAGTTCCATTAAAATCTAATGACATTCAAAAGAAAAATAGACAAGCTGTTTCAGATCTCTGCTAGTAAATGCTTACTAGTCCCATTGCTTCAAACCTGGCCTCTGTGAGTTGGTTGACATGAAAAATACAGGGCCACAGGAAGTTCTGGAGAGCAGATTTCTGTATATTTATTACCCTGCTAATCAAAAGGCCTCACCTCCTCTGTGGTGAGCATTTTCAGAGGCCAAAAGGTGCTGCTACAATTCCCTTCAGGAGTACCTTACAAATGAGTGTTCATGGCGTAAAAGGCAATTGCAGCAAAACTATTCATAGGCAGGGGGAGCTGTATCCAAACTCCTCTTGGCAGAGCTTCCTCTGAATGCACTCTTCTCAGAATGCATACATCCCTTTATTCCTCTTCTTGCAGCCCAGGCTTCAGAGATTTTTTTCTGAAGAAGTGCTAAAATAGTTCGGAATGAATGAGGTCTCTTAATAGTCAGCTAGTGGCCAGAGCTGCTCCTTGTGCTGTGCTATAAAAGAATCAGACATTTTCTTCTGGCAGAGCAAGCCAGATGTAGGTCAAATGGCTCTTTTGCAGTGAGCAGGCAAATAGAGGGGCTTGGGCAGCTAACCCAACAGATAATCATCTTTCAGCTTGCTCAGCCTACAGTCTTGTTCACATGAGCCATTTCAGTGCTGGTGTCAGCAGAGGTGAGTAGAATCACAGAATCGCAGAATCACAGAACGGCAGGGATTGGAAGGGACCTTCAGAGATCACTGAGTCCAACACACAGAAACCGCCCATCTAAAGCAGGTACCCTACTATATGTCACACAGGTAGGAGTCCAGATGGATCTTGAATATCTCCACAAAAGGAGACTCCAAAACCTTTCTGGGCAACCTGTGCCAGTGCTCCGTCACCCTTACCATAAAGAAGTTCTGCATGTTAGTACGGAACTTCCTGTGTACAAGTTTTAGGCCATTACTCCATGTCCTATCATTACACACCACCAAGAAGGTGAGGGAAGATCTCCTTTTTGGGCAAAGACCAAATTTACACCAGACAAAATTGTTCATGGGATCTAGACATCGAGTACCTCAACATCTGCAGTGTGCTTATCCTTACTGTATGGTAGCCCTATTTTCATTGAATCAAAGACATGTGCAAATACTTTTCTGTGCATCACTCTGTACCTTTCCCTCCACCCTCAGTTAAATTAAATAACCTGATAAATAACCTCCATCAGATCTGATGGAGCAGCAAGTAGTTCAGAGAGACGGTTCCTCAAAACACTGGAAAAAGCATCTGGAGGGAAAAGGGAGACCAGAATGAATTCCTTTGTGGAGGCAGTTGCACCAGGAGCATCACTTGGCATATGCTAGCTAATCCTGAATGCACTGAGGACCAGTTTGCTTCTTACCCAACCGACAACATGGAGCCAGACTTACTGTAGTGCTGGAAGTGGGTGGAGATGGGCATGGTTTGTTGGGTAAGCAGAGCACACTCACATCTGTTCTGATAACATGGCTGATTGCACCACTGAAAGACCAGCAGCACTTGGCTTCTCTTTGTCAAGAAAAGAAAAGCTTGAACCTATAGGTTCAGAAATAAAGTAACATTAGGAAGAAAGTAATTTGTTGCAAAATAATTCATTGGAGAAATAATTCTGAAGGCTTGAACATTACTCTCCCAATAAATTCACTATTCATTCCAAGGAAAAGCATTTTACTGAAGTGCTTTCAGTTTTTCCTACTTTTCTTGTTTTTCCTATAGCATACCTGAAAATAATTGCTAATTTCCCCTAGTTTATCTTTCACATAAAGAACTCTCAAGTTTTTCTCTCAGCCCACACGTAACTAACAAGGTCTCAACCATTGTTGCATTGCAATTAAAGAACAAAATCTGTGGCTTGTTAAATGCATGTGGTGGAGAGATTGGCAGTTATGTAGAGTAAAACTGTATAATATCTTACGTACTTTAAAGTTTGCTCCAATATGTTATCCTGCTGGAAAGGTGATTATGAAACACAAGCATTTTGACTTGGAATGAAAGCTCTCTCTTGATCTCAATCAAAGCAAGTTTCCCAGCTCAGGATCATGTACTGGCATGATGAATGTTCAAAAATGCTCGATTTCACAAAATCAAAAGAAAAAAAAAGGTTTTTTGAACGTTCTTGTCACTTTTTAACCCTTGTGATGCCTACTGATTAAAACTATTCCTTGCACTGCTTGTTCCATGCCATGCAGTACCAAGGGACAGCCTTGCTGTCCTGGTGCGTGGATCAGAGACTCTTTCAAAGTAAATCACAGATTTTTTCCAGCCTTTGTCCCTTCCAGGATCTATGTGTCAGGAGCTTATATTCAGTCTTGGAATACAGTCTAGGCTATAAGTATGGGTATGTAAGATGAAAAGTACTACATAGAATTCCTCTTGATTTGGACAAATGTTTGGAATAATATGAAAAAAAAATGTTTTATTCAGGTTTTGTACATTTTTAAAATTTTAAATGAGAAAATTATGAGGTAAAGTTTGAAATACATTTCATTTGGATAAACTAAGTGATTTTTTTTCCTCTTTTTCAGAACTTTTGCCATCTTTCTTCCTTTTTTGTCAGGCTGAACCATTTGGTAAAAACAAAAGTCTTTCACAATCTGTTGTTATCATATAAAGGCTTCCTTTTTCAGAAAAAAAAAATCATCCAGATGAAAGTCTGTGCAGCAGAATCCACATTAATCAGTCTTGTAGAGAGTACAATCTGAAAGGAGTTTTTTCCTCCTTCCCTCCCTCCTTCCCCCCTCTCCTTGTTGCCTTTAGATGTTCGTTAGAGGAATCTGTCTGCAAACTAAGATGTAGTCAAGCCCAAAGTTTCCTTAAGGCTCTCCTCCTCTTTTTTTTTTTTTTTGTTCTGAAGTGAGATGAAATAACCCTGGGATTCTGACAAGTTAGCACAATTTAATGAAACCTTCTGTCCCATTTACCTTTTCAATTGTAGATATAATTAAAAAAAAAAAAAAAAAAGTCCAAATAGAGCAAGAAAGCATACTGCACTTCTGCCCAGGATCAAACTACAAAAGCTGACTGCATTCTTAGAAGAGCTACTCTCCCCAAACACAGGGTCCTTTGCAGAACCTGACCCTCTGAGGGGGTGGATTTCTAGCCACAAAGAAGAGAGCAGGAGGAGAAAGGCAGTGCACTTTGGAGGCTCCCTGGCCATGGTTCCCCATTACAGACATGTGGCTGGGGATGAAGTACATGGCAAGTACAGCCTTGACACCCTCAGCCCCGCCTCACAGCTCCACTTTCCCACCCTCATTTTCCCTTTCTTGGGCTTCTGCCACCCAAGCTTCGGCTGGAGCCCAGCCTGCAGCCCTGCTACACTCCCCTTGACTCCTCCAGCATGCTGCAAATCCCCTCTCACTTCCCTCCTCCACTGACATGAGGGCATCCTAACTCTGCATCTGCTGCTCCTAAATCCCTTGGTGACCCCACCCTCCCATGGGCCTCCTGGTTCCTCTCACCCAGCAGCTCCTGGTTTTCCAACTGCCAGCTCTAGGCACTCAGGGTGAGTAGAAGCATGAGCTGCTGCCCACGGAGCGATGGGCATGGGGTGATCTCAGAGAGGCATGAAGAGATCAATAAAAATGGAAACTTTGGGCTCTTTGAAATCTAACACTTTTATTGACGCAAATTTTTCTTCAAAAAAAAAAAAAAAAAGGTGAAAAGCATACTCTTTGTGAGTACGTTGAAAAGCACAGCTTTGGAGCAGGACACTAAAAAAAGACAGCTCAAAATACTTTTCGCGTTTTGCCAATTAGAATAGCTGAAAAATGGTTCTGCTGACTCACAGTATTCAGCAGGATTTGCTTTCTTTCTCTGATATGCATTTTAAGCCCCAAAGGGAAAAAAAAGAAGAATAAGAAGAGGAAGGAATGATACTTAACTCAGAAGACTGCAGAGCAATGTCTAACTGCCGTACTCAGACAGAAGGCATTGCTGCTGTGCAGTGTGCAGGCTAGGGACACTAGAGGGTCCCTGCGATCCAGTTTTGCACTCCTTTCGTTGCTGCAGCCAAGTACAATTACGGTACATCCTTGCAGCCAGGGAAAAAAACAATGTTGGCAATCTAAAGTTACCACCCAGAACCACATTAAGAACTGCACAAGCAACCATGATGGTTTTCTCAGTGTTTAAAACTAGCGAGCGACGTGGCACTCTCAGTCTCATCAACGGAGCAGAGCAATCCTTTGGAAAGTTCCTTAAAAACAATTGGCCAGAAGCTTTCCTCTGAATTTGGATACACCCTGTAATACAGAGTGGTTGCTATACTGAAAAAGACCAGATGAAAAAGAAAGTTAAAATTAAAGTAGTGAGGTTTTGAAAAAAACGGTATGTAATTTTTTTTCACTCTGAATAAGTTTGAGGGTGTGCTGCACAAATAGAGCATTTATTAAAGAAAGTAGCTATCCCTCATCTTAGTTTTAGAATTAAAAGTCTGGTATTCAGGAAATAGTCAATTAAGCCTAATTTATTATGCAAATAGTCTTCTAGCCATGTTTTCAAGTCAGATTAATTTCTGGAGGTCTCACTCAAGATTTAGAACACTTTTTTTGCCGATATTAGTGAGCAGTTTTGGTGGTAAGTGGACGGTTAGGCTAGATGGTCTTAGAAGTGTCTTCCAACCTAATTCTATGGTTCTATGATTCTGTATCATCAGTTTTCACTGTGAGAAGATTGCTATTTTTCAAAGCTACAGTCCTCATAGTAATTAGATACATTTTGTTTCAAACCTATGCTCCAACTGTTGCATTATACATTCGAAGCCATATTAAATGGCTTCAAAGGGTTAATGAGGAATAGGTATCCTAATTCAACCCTTGTGGAAGCTTTTTGGATGTGCCAAAGTGGATCCTGTCAAAGCTAAATGGGTCACCACTGAAATTAAAGGAAAAATGTCAAACAGGAGGAGCCTGGAAAAGAGGTGGAAAAGCCTGCTGCCTTGCTACCAGGGAAACAAAAGAGCAAGATGCTGTAAAGTACACAAGAATCCATCTGATGTTATCAGTAAAAGAAATTTTGCTATAAAAGTAAGCCCACCCTTAGCCTCCGTTGGAGTCAAGAAATAAAGTGAAATACTTTCCATGCATTGAGAGCACCAATACATTGGAGCTGGGTGAACACGTAGTCTGTCCCTCCCTTTCTTTCCTGCCTCCCTCTCTGCCTGCCACCAAACCAGCTCCCCACACCAGGGACACACTGGTTCTACTCCAGCTGAACAGGAGGAGGGCTGGGCAACAGCCAGCAAAGCCAGCTCAGAAATTTTAGATCTCCTTGGTGCTGGAGGTGGCCAACATGGGTAAGTTTGACAAGCACCAGAGGCAGAGAAGAGCATCACCTGAAACAGCTGTGGAGAAGGCGCTTTTTAAACTTCCTGCTCTTACTCTGTACAGAAATTTCAGGTGAGGCAGGACAATATGCTCTAGCTGAAGATCAGGTGGTGCATAGCCTTTCAGAAGGAACACGGGAGCCAAAGTCAAACCATCGTTAGTATTTTTATAATTGCAGGAATTCACTTATTCGTGCCACGCCTTTATCCTCTGATTACATTTTGTGTGTATGTGCATGTGTATGTGCACTGCTATTTGCAGCTTTTTAGGAGACATAAACATTAGCATGCAAATGCAATTTCACAGAATCATAGAATCATGTAGAAATATTAAGGTTGGAAAAGACAATAAGATCATCTAATCCAACCATGAGCCCATCCACACCATGCCCATTGGCCCATATCACTCAGTGCCACACTTGCACGCTTCATGAACACCTGCAGGGATGGTGACTCCACCACCTCCCTGGGCAGCCTGTGCCAGTGCCTCGCCACTCTTTGTGAGAATAAATTTTTCCTAACATTCAACCTGAATCTCTCCTGGTGCAACTTAATGCCACTTCCTCTCATCCTATCGCTGTTTCCTGTTACCAGACCCCAGGAGACACAAAGCTGCATCCCTGCATTGCAATGCCCTATCCTATTGCGATTTTTTTTGTCAGGTCTCATTATGTATTTGGAAAATGTATGGAAGTTTAACAGAAATTTGTTGAATATTGAAAGGCATAGTGGTTGTAGTACTTGTAACAGTTGTGGAGTGCTATCCTGCCCTTCAGAGGACCCAGAGCACTGTGCCACGGTGCACTGTCTAAAGGACTGCCTTATGATATGATGTCCAAATTATTAAGTGGCATGTCTATTAATGAATTTTGGCCAAATTAGAAATAAGAAAATGACTGTAAGAATCAGTTGTTCTTGTTTTATAGGTAAAGAAAAGTGAGATACAGAAGATTCTGGTGCTTGCCATAATGTTCATACCAACAGAGAAGCACTGATCTTCAACAGTGTTTGCAGCATGGAACACGTGCCTACATGCTCTGCATCTTCCTACCAGTGCGTGTTCCTCAGCTAATCTGCTCATTCACATGATACAGGAATTTCTTCAGCCCTCACAGGTAAAAATCCAGCTGAAGTCAGCAGGATCTTCTAAGGAAGGACATCAGTGAAGTCTAGAGCTGCAAATGAATCATAGAATCATAGAATGGTTTGAACTGGAAGAGACCTTTAAGGTCATTTACTTCGAAACCCTCTGTAGGAACAGCTCTAGACCAGGTTCTTCAAAGTCCCATCCAGCCTTGCTTTCAATGCTTTCATGGGGAGAGGATGGGGGAGGGGAGACATTCACAACCATGCTGGGCAACCCATTCCAGTGTCTCACCACTGTCACAGTAAAGAATGTCTTCGAATGTCTTCCTAATATCTAGTCTAAATCTACCCTCTTCCAGTTTAAAACCATTTCCCCTTGTCCTGTCACTACATTCCTTTATAAAAAGCCCCTCCCTAGTTTTCCTGTAGGCCCCCTTCAGGTACTGGAAATAGACTTACATGATCCCTTGTGCCTCCTAAAGCTCTGAAAAAAAAATAAAATTTGGAATTAGTGTTATTCCTAGAAAAGTAAAAAGGAGAGTTTTAGAAAGTCGCTGTTCTCTTAGAGTATTACTGAGGCACAAAGAAAAGTACAAAATGCTACAGATTATTTGGGGTTAACAAAAGCCATGAGGTTTACAGGGAGGAAGATGGCACTCTCTGAATGTCCATCCAATAACTTCCCTTCTGGCATTGTCTAGGGGAGCAGATTTGATGATACCTAATGATATTTGTGTCCCATTACAACTGGTAAAGCTCATAAAGTGGATGCCGTGTGAGGCCTTAGGACTGTTTTTTAGTCAGAGAGATGAAGACTCCTACAGAGATACTCTGGCTGACTTCCCAGGAGCAACTCTGCAATGTAGTTGATCTCCCCCAATACTGGCCTCTGCATTTTTCCAGCATTTTCTCTTCCCTTCCTTTCCACCGCCTACTCTCCTCGGTTTGGGTTCTGTTATCTCTATTATGTGCTCTCTCTCACTTTCTTGCTTTCCTCAAACGTTTACTGAGTTGCAGTCCGTATTTATCAGCTGCCTGGAGAATTTCATCCAGCCCTCTCTCCCCTTTCTTCATAGCAGCCTCAGGTGAGTGAGGACCTCTACAAGAACTGAGTCCATCTGGCACAGGTCTCCCTTTCCCAGTGTGGGAAGGATCAGCCACTCCATATGTGAGTGCTCCCAGAGGTGGTTTACCCCAGGATATGGATGGAGGAGCAGCTGCAGGAGGATTCCGAAGCACACAGCTCTCATAATTCCCCACATCACAAAATGAATTTTTAAGAAAACTGGGGGTCCTAAGGCAATTTTGTGAGCTCCTGGCCCCACCTGCTAAAGAGATTTATGGCAGCAGATGGGGCATTATGAATCCCATAAGGCTACAGGGGACCTTCAGAAGTTGGTCTCAAGGCTCTTGTCTTTTCTTAAATTACTGAAAATCCCTATTTTGTGGCTTAGGGAATAGACATCATTCAACTGGTTTTAAAGTCCTGTGTGTTCCCCTGACACATCCATTGGCCCTGCCATAGGGAAAGTTTTGGTACTTATGTTCTGGTTTCAGCGTATTGATCAATTAATTATCTAATGATAACAAAACACACTTCGACCTGAGCTGAAAGAGCATTACAGGATGATGAGCAGCGTAGGAAGATGTTACGGAGTAGGGCTATGACTCCCAAAATGCAAACAGAAGGTGGAGATTATCAAATGTCAACTCAGGAGCAGAGTGCTCTGTAAAGGAATCATTGGGTCATATACATTCATATTTGTTTTTCAAGTTAACAGAGTTCAAGTAACAGAGAAAAACACTGATAGACATAACTGAGTGGCCTAAATCTCAAGCTCACATCTGTTTGAGAGGAATATCCTCCTTATAGTAGACCAAAGTGAGACCCTGGTGGAGGTATCCTCTTGGCTTTATCTTCCCAGAGAGAAAAAATAAAACAAAGCTGCTGTAGCAAGATGACTGACTGCTTCTGATTTCACTGTTATAGAGATATAATACAGGGACAGAGAGAATTTTGTTTTGAGACAACTTTCCTGCCTTCTACCTGATTTTGCCCTTTCCCACAATTTCTGAGAAAATTCCGCTGTTATTTAGTAACCTCTTTTTTCCCAGAGCCTGATCATAATCTCAGAGATGTGCCAAAAGACCCTGCATCTTACAGCATATTATCAGTTCTCCCTCTGATACTCGCCAAATTATTACTCAGTTCTTCCTATTTGGCACCTTCTTAAATCCCTTAAGTATCCATCAAACCTCCTTAAAGTACTGACCCCATTCTAACAAACCCTCAGCAGTTCAGAGGGCTCCATGATGCTTTCACACTACACCAGCAAACTCTTGGCACAGTCATGGATCCCTGCCCCATAGTCATGCCCAGTCCACTCCCACTCTTACTCTGCCCCTCCAAATACAATTTTCAAGTGC
Organism: Tragopan temminckii; assembly: GCA_028571105.1. NCBI lineage: Eukaryota > Metazoa > Chordata > Aves > Galliformes > Phasianidae > Tragopan > Tragopan temminckii. The sequence continues at coordinate 42,791 of JAOWBP010053080.1, forward strand.
CTTGATCTTCTTGTGTACGTTACAGTTCAGCATGCAGCACATATATTTTTGAGTAATGAGCCCAAGACAAGAGAACAGACAATAACAACCAAAAGTGTTTGTAGTACAACATAACCTCTGGAAAAAAAAAAAAAAAAAAAAAAAAAATTACAATAGTTTAAGTATCTTTATGATTAAGGGTCAGGTTTACTCTGAAAGCATCTCATAGCCAGGGTAAACTGAAGAGTATCAAATTATGTGTCTAATAATCAACAGGGCTTATCAGCACAGAGTTTCCCACAGATACAAAGGAATTAGGGGTTAAGGCAGAGATATGAAACAGTGCTAAGAAAATATTCCTGCCACATAGTCAAGCTGAAAATATTAGAGGCTGAAGATATGGAAAAATCACTGCAGCTCTTCTGCGACAAATGTTCATTTGAAGCTTTTATTCCTTAAATTCCCTCTCTTCCCCTGGTAAATGCTGAGCTATGAGATGAATTGCCAGAGCTGCTAGCTTTGTGAAAAGGGAGAGAGGTTCTGACGCTGAGGCATTCTTCTCTGCCCCTTGCCCTGGCTCTGCTCCACGCAGCATCCACGTAGTCAGTGGGCTGTACACACACCAAAAAAAAAGTTAAAACAGGAGGAAGAGCCTGACTTAGCTGTTACTGAGCTGCAGAACTCACCCCATTCTAAGGACAATGAAAGAAACGCAGGAAAAACTGTGTGAAGAAGGATTTCTTTCTTTCCATGGCCCCCACTGCTGTCCAGGCAAAGTTTTAGCAGTGGTTCAACGCTTGAACACCAGCACGGTGACAGCCTCTGTGTCCCAAACTCAGGGGAGACATTCATATGGGTAGCTGGGAAAATAGCCCCATCTATATATCTGTCTGTCTGTCTATCTATCTATTGTGGAGCCTAATTTGTACTTTCTCCTCAGTCCCTTTCTGCTCTGGAAGAACATGGCAGTAGAGCAGCTCCTGCCTGAGATTCTCATCCACACTTTTCAGCATATCTACCTATGATGAGGAACACAGAGAGAGTGATGATTTTTTCCATTAGCAAACAAAAATAGTAATAAAAAAGAATGTATGTTGCTATTGTGGCTAACTTTTCCCACAGACTCACAGCCATCCCACCTATGCTGCATGAAATAAAAAAGTTTGAAGAAAATGAGCACAGAGATGTAATTTAATGAAAAGCTGCAAAAGGGAAGATCTAGAGGAATTCCTTTCTCCCCCTGCTTCCTTGCAAGTGTGCTTACTTGCAAGGGGTTACAGGCTTGCAGTAGAGAGCAAATCCCAGCAGGCTGATTGGGTGGGCCCTTGCCCTCTGAATAAATGCCAAATCCAAGCTGCCTAGTAAGGAGGAAATTTTTCAAAAGTCTATCCTGTTACAAGCCTAAAACAACAAAAACTGGAGTAGACATTGTGCAGAACCAGAACTGGTTGGGTTCAGAAGAGGAGGTGGCTGTAACCAAGACTTCCCTCACATCATTGTCTGAAAGCTCTTCTTCCCTCTGAAGAAGTCTGTCTTTTGCAGTCAGCAAAGCATTCCCCAGTTGAAAATACAAGAAGCATAGGGAGCGCGTGTGGCCCCCTGTGCCCCTGTAGCCTGCCAAGCACTGCCATGTGCCTCATGTAGCAATCTGCTCCCTGCTTCTTGCTAGGGAGTATGAAAGGAAAGCATGAGTGGCTGGGCAAGCAGCAGCTGGGGAGTCTTGGAAAGGAAAAGACTGACCATATATTGAAAATGTGGTAAATTGCAATAATTGGACACCAAATTGTGTGGAATGTAATGCTTCTGGATTTTCTTATTAGCACGGGGCATATTCTGGATGATCAACTGACCCACTAACAGTGTGTTCATTATTTCAGCCTCCAAAAGTTTAAATAAACTATGTAGCCTTCCTGTTTCTAGCCCAGCCAATTAATTTTAGATGGGCAAGAAACCAGTTCACTGATCTTCCTACGAAAGTTTAGTGTTTGCTATCAAGGATGATTTCTTTTCCTTCTATCTTTAAACACAGTCACCTCTGGAAACGGGACTGCTCCATATTCTATTCAGTGTGGACCAGAACAAAGCTGACATACACCCACAAAATTATGGGTACATACGTATTTATATGACTGGGCAAATACTTAGGATGCGCTTTCATAAAAACTGCATTTCTCAGTTTTTGTCCTTGGCTCTTCAGATAAAGACCTGACTGTAAGCATATACTTGTCGGAATATAAGTGAAAATAAGATTAGAAAAATAATTGTCATACAGTCTGCAGGTGAAATTCAAGAATGCCATGCAAGTCCTATGTCCTCATGGACTAAGTCCAGGGTGTCACTGCTTGACTCATGACTGCCTTGAGGTTGATGTTGGTGCAAAGAAATTCATCCTTTGTACCAAAGAAGGTGGTGAATCAGCCAGGTCATGTGTGGAAGAAGAAAAACTCAGAACACATTTGCTTGGTTCTGATTTTAGAATTGTGGCATTGGATTATAAAAAGCAATCAGTTTTCAGAAGTAGACAGACCTATGATTCTCTTTTTCACCTTTTGGATTCCCATTAATTCTAGTTTCTTTCTGCTACAGAAGCTGGAAGAGAATACCTTGCTCTTAAAGTTTGCTTCAATTAGATTCAGCAGCTCCTTTCATCTCTTTTACTTTCTATTATTAATGTTCTCAAAGCTTACACGAAATCTTCATTTTTAAGAATATACTTAATTCTTTGCAATTATCACCCATATAGAGAGAATGGACAGTCCTACTGAGCACCCTTAATTTTGATTAATATTGATAAAAGGAGTGACGATGCCTTCTTTCTACCTTTAGTGACTAGTTACCTGCTTTTAAATCACAAGAGGAAGCCCTGGTTTTGCTGCAGCAGTTACACAGTCTGTATAAACCCTTGATTTGGACTTAACAAGTTCATGTGAGGTGTGCACTGCACTGCCTGAGGAGGAATGGAGAAGTGGGAATTCCTTATGTTTGCTGGTGAGCCAAGCACGAGAAACTAAGCTTTGTTAGATACAACACTGCACATGCATGCATCATCCCAGCTTCTTGCCTGTGTGAAATGTGCACAAAGACGGGTTGAGTGAGTGAAGCAAGATCCTTACCCAGACAGGAAAATGAGGAGCTGGAGCAAAAGGGAGCTCCCCACTCCTGCTCTGTTTCTGGTGAACCTAATTGTCGTGCCTTGCACTGTGGTCCGGTAAGCTCTGAGCAGATTGACCATAGACTATTTGGAATTCCCACTCTATCATTTAGAAGAACTTTATTTGGCACGCTGAGGCTAAGGCTTGGCCTCCTTTGGTTGATTCTAAATAACTATTGTTACTGACAGCCACGTCGCTCCTCTTACCTCAGCTTGCATTTTTATTTTCAGATAATTCCCTATCATCTTCATCCCACAGATCACTGCCTTACTTCAGCAAAGCACTAAGGAGAGATTTTCCACATAGCCCCGTTTGCACTGAATGAACGTCACTTCTCTAAATTTGATTTTGTGTTGGCATTGCCTTATAGGCACTGCAGTAACTTCTGTAGTAAACAGTCCATAGTCTACACCAGGACAGCACTGGGGGCAGCCAGTTCTAGAACTGCTATAGAATGAGAGAATGGTGTGAGTTGGAAGGGACATTTAACAGTCATTCATTCCTGCTTCCTGCAATGAACAGGGACACCTACATCAGGTTGCTCAGAGCTCATCCAGCCTGACCTATAGGAAGCAATGATATGCACAGTGAGTATATATAGGACAGGAAAACAATCTTCTCAGGCTAAAATTTAAGTGATTTAAACTGTGAAATATGATGCTACCATACAGACTTTCAAACCCTGTTTCTTTGTGAAAGGCTGAACTCACAGTATAGCGAAGTCAGTTATTCCGGCAGCATTACGCTTTGTACATTTCTGCCAATAGCTGAATTTAATTACTGTTGCTTTTGTGGAAATACTTACCTAACTGGAGGAGCTGCATATGAATTTCATCAGTTTCATATAAAATGAAGCAAATGCAGAGAGAGACGCTGGCCTTCAGAGAAAATGCAGAGAAGTTTAAAACAGAGGTTTGCAAAATCATCTCTAGGTTTCATTTCTTTCCTTCTCCATTTCAAATGAATTTTAGGATGCCTAAAAAATGCAAGATTGTGACTGGGGAAAATAAACTCCTTTCTCTGTCTACAGTCAGCAGTCCCATGCTGTAAGGGATGATGTCACACTGGGAGAAAGGGTGCTGACATTTTCAAAAGCAACGGGCAAAATGAATCTCCATTCTCACAATGTCTCAGGCAGTAGTTTAGTGCAAGAAGCACCTAGAGCACCTAGACCAAGAGGCATCTTGCTTATTCAGCCTTAATCCAAATACCAACTGCATCATCTAATTTCCTCTCCCTTCAGAAGGTGGAATGGTTTCTGCAGAGCTTTCTAGTAGCAGTCCTGCCACCTAAGAGAGAGAGACTCCTCACAATTTGTTTCTGTTAATGTCAGGTTTCTGTAGACTCCTTTTTGTTCTCTGCGCATCAGGCATAGCTCTACAGTATGAAAGTATGTATATGTACCTCAGTAGTATCATATTTTGGGGAGACATAGCAACCCTCACCATTTTATAATAGAGTGAATTTTAGTTGTTTATGGAAGATCACTGCACAAAAGAGACACTGTGGCTTGGGTGACTGTATTTATCATTATTCTAGGTACTAAGTCAGTAGAAAAAGTTAAGTGTCCAAACACTGATTTTAGCTGAATTTAAATCACACTTCAAAGCTAGGATAGCAAGTCAGTCACTCTAGGCCTAGCCCAGCAATATATCAATATTTATCCAACAGGAAGCCTGGGAAAACAAATATTGTTTTTGGTGTAATGCTGCTATGGCATGTTTCTGTGAGCTCTTACTTAAAAGATGTGAACAAAACTGTAGAAAAAGTTAGTGAGCACTATGACCAATAAGAAGTGCTTTACAGCTGCACAGAGTTAACAGATTCAAGATAGGCCTTCATCAACCCTTAGGAAAAGCTGTGGCTGGAAATAAAACTATATGAATGATGTTGCACAAGAAGTGCATAAGTAGCATGGAAAAATAAGATGTTAATCATTTTGTAGCAAGATTGAATAGCAAAATGCATGGGATGGGATTGTAAGTGATGATACTGGTGTGGAAACAAAAATGAAAATTTTTGATTGTATGAATTAGACACTACATTGCGATCTCCAATGTAATTTGCTTAATAACTTACAATATTTAAGACAAAGCATAGTTTGCAGCCTGGCAATCACTTTCCTCAGCTTCCAGAGATAGGAATTAAAATGTTCCTCACTCTGTAATAGTGAACAAATTCATATCTTGGGCATAACTTTATATATTCATTTCAATCTGGTTGAATTTTAATGTGTGAATCTTTACAAAACTATCATTAAAGAAAACAGTTCAGCTTCTTAGATCACTACTGTCACTTAAGCAGCCTACTAGTGATTATAATTTGCTTTTTTCATTGCCTGTTTCTCTCTAAATGTCATCAACCAAAAACAAATTAGTGTCATTTCCATAAACCAATATTAGCATAATAACAATGTTGTTGTAACTGAGGATGCAATAAGCATAAGGGCTCTTGGCAGAGGAAAAAGTCATCATTAGATTAATTCACATAGTCAAATGTAGAGAACAATACTTTGGGCACATAGAAAAACCATAATTCCAATCACATAGCATTTTATGTAATCAGATAGTGAAGATGAGCATCAGAGGGGTGGATTTACTATTTAACCCTGTAAACAATGTAAACACATGAAAAAATAGGTTTAAATGATTTGTTAGTAAGTTCAAGGTGGAAATCACCAGGCTTTTAACCATCAGGATAATCAAATTCAACAGAAAAAAAGGGACAAAATAATTTAAGAAAGTTTTTACAAAAGTAAATGTAGTCAATATAATAGCAGCAGACAGCATGCAGTGATCAGGAGTACATTTAAAGACACCTCCTTCATGACATGCAGAAACCCTTTGGTTTCCTTCTTAATATTTTTTTTCATATGTGTTTTTATCCACAGTTTCAAACAGGGAATTGTCTAATTGGTCTTGTCCCACCAAATAAGTCA
>JAOWBP010053081.1:0-11775 GCA_028571105.1 Tragopan temminckii
GCTCAATACTGAATAGCAAGTTAGCAAGCTATTAGCAGATAAGTCTTTCAGTCTTCCAAGATTAAAATTTCAAGAAGCTGGCTATTACTCATCCATATCTGTGGCAAGTAAGGAATCTCTTGACCTTGAGGAGTAACCTTGAGAGGCATCCCTGCTCCAGGGGAAAATCCTGGCATGCAGATGTGCAAGGATTACTTAATAAGCTCTGGGCTGTCCCCTGTTCAGGGAGTCTGACTATTGGTCCTATCTGCATATCAGCCATGTGTGGTGAGTGTGTGCTGTCTCCCACAGAGCCTGCTTCAGCAGTCACAGCCAGACACCTCCATCGCCACACTGCTGATGATTGTCATCTGAGCAGGGTGATGAGTAAAAGGTCAGGGAGGGCTGGGGGGAGGATGCTGCCCCCACAGGAGTCCCCTCGGTTTCTCGTTGTAGTGTAAAAACAGAAGTGATGCCACAGGTTCTGCAGTGGTGGTATTGGTTTGCATGTGTGTTCAGGCTGGCAAGCAGCAGAACAGAGTGGTGAAGTATGCTGATTCATTTCAAGCAAACTTCAGTTAGCATCTTGTATGAAAAGCTATTTTTCTTAGATAACCCTTCACCTTTAGCATCAGTGTTGATCTTGGAGATCTCACTTTTTTCTTTCTCCAGCAGAGAGAAAGCATATTTCTGTGCTATGATCAGGAACAAAAATCTGTCTCCTTGATAATTTGCTGAAGTGTGGTTCATATTTTTTCTTGGTGGTTCTGGAGACTGTGGACCTATGTTACCTTGAACTTTCATGCAGAATTAAGTAGCACCCTGATCATGGCATCATTTAGCTTTTAGGATGTCACAGCATGGAGATCAGTCATTTTCTCTTTAGCTGTTATAATCTAACTTTTTTGAGACTCTGAGAAAATGGAAGAGATGTATGTCATTCCTACTGGATGCCAGAGGAAGTTTGGTGCAAGCCTAGAATAAAATAAATGGTTGTGCTGATGAAAAGCCCATGCAATCAAGGAGGGTCTGAAATTTGTGTATGTTTAAATAAATCTTGACGTAAATCTTGAACTATAGCAATAGAACACGATCAAACTGGAAATTTTTTAAAACAATTGGAAGGTCACCAAAATGTGAAGCTCAACACTTTAAAGTATTTGGTGGTGTTTTTTTTTGTTGTTGTTGATGTTGGGTTTTGTTTGTTTGCAGAGGGGGTGGTATCCTTACACAGGTTTGCTCTGGGTTGGGATGGTTCTTTAAGCATGAGTACAGGCTATGCATTGTGTGGCCAGTTTCCTCACTCCAGAGAACTGTGTTGTGTGGGTGAAGGTCTACTAAGAATGCAACAACTCTGTTTAGTATGAAATAAATCCATCTGTGCAGATAAGCCTGTAAAACAGCCTTAAAATACCACTGTTTGGGTATATTAACTGCTGAAATTTCGATCTATAAAGTTCTATATACTTGGCTTGTAACAGGTGGTGTTTCTTGTTTCCATTTATTTATTTATTTTTCACAGGGTTTAGCAAAACTTTTACAGTTTCTTTAGAAAGACCAGAAACTCCTCAATTGAAGGAAGTGGCCTTTTTGAATCTTGGTAAGCTACTCATGTTACTTCCCTGCTTGTTATTGTCTGTCCCCAGTAGGGGAGACAAAGAACTACACTTTTTCTAGAAGAAAAGGATTTATTTTTTTTTTAAGTAGTTACATTACTCGGCATTTGATATTGCACTATCTCACTGTTAGTAAGCAACTTCCTTTGAAACTGATTCAACTTCTTCTCAGGAGATCAGCTGCTGAGTTGTTGAGTGTCTTAAGCATCTTGAAACCTCCCTTGGAAGTCTGAATGTATTGTTAGTATTTCCTCTGTTAATACAACAACAGCTTCTAATTAATTCCTTTCATATTTTCTAGATGTAATCAATCCATGAAGGAGAAATGGGCTAAGATGAGAATCAAGTGAAACATTTACTTATTTGCTTTAAGAAGCTAAGTGCCAAATTGACCACTGTGATTTCTTTAAACAGACTATTATGTGGCTGCTTATTTGCCTGGACAGTTCCTGCACCTTCTGAATATTCAGCATCCTGACCTGCTGTGCTATAGTTTATTTCTGACAGGTATAGTACGACTGCTATGTGAAATCTTATTGCAGTAGAGGAAACTTACTAAAGTCTCTTTATAGGGAAGTTGCATTTGCCCTGTGCTCTATTGCACAGTGTTTTGAAAAAGGGAGACTGAAAATTAAGAATGATGTTTTGCCACTTTCCATTTTAAAAAGTGTTTCTGAAATGACATTTCATACTTCATCGATTACATACTTCTTGCTTATTATGAAATGGAAGGAGACCCTTCACTGAATTAGAAATTCTTTGCTTTAGTTGCATAGTTTCCCTTCCCCCATCTTTGCACATGCTTCTCAGTCCTCTGCTGTTCTCAAATTTCACATGGAGATGTAAATTTGATTTTACATTTCCTTCCTCCAATTGAGTTGCTCTAAATGTGTGTGTTTGGAGGATGTGGGGAAAGGAAATCTGTGTTTCCTTCACCTGATCAGGCTGATGCAATTGGATTTAGAGTCTCATCTGAGAGGCATGTTATTTCATTTCCAATAAACATATCTTTATGGGAAGTGGGTTATTTTTGGAAATGGAGGACTTTTGTTTGGAAACAGAAATCCATTCTTCTAGTTGAGTGAAGGAAAGGTAAGTAATGGGGACTGGCACAGGGGTATCACATGGAGCTAATACTTGTAAATACCTGATTAAAAACTATTCTGCTAGAAATGAGTACAAAGCATGACTATTGTGTGGTGGGCCCAGTTCATCTGATGAACAAGGTCTGTAAACCTACTTTATAGTGCTGTGTTGGTAAACCTTGGAGCTAGCATAAGTGAAGTGGCTTCGTTTCATGGTTCGTTAAGTAATTGTAGTGCAGAACTTTTCTGTTCTGGCCACTGGGAGACATGGTAAGCAGTCCACCAGCACAAGGTTATATTATGGTTCTGAATTTAGGCAGTTCTGATCTGTGCTTAAGTGCCAGTTCTACTGTATCCCTGTTAGTAACCCTGTACTCTACTCTGTTCCATTCTGTGTACTCTGATTTGCGTTATGACTGGGTTGTGAGCCTCAAATCTGTGCATCTCCACTTCAGCAGTAGGGAAATAAAGGATTGAATGTGGACTGGGCTCCTGATTTAGTTCCTTTACCTAGCCAGCACTATTCCATCTTCTCTCTAGCGCAGTATCAGGCAATTAGAGCAAGAAGCACACTGTTTCTTACTGGTGGGGATGTGGGAGTCTTGAGAGAATAATGGTAGCAGGCAAATTTTATATTCTTAGTCCTTTTTCTTCTCAAACCTATGTTATTCAGGTGAGGATGCAAGAATTGACATGTTGCCAAACTGCTTCATCCAGTCCCCACTCGTGTCAACAGTCTTGGATTGCTGCATAGGAAGAATGTATGCGGTTAGCATCAGTGACAGTGCCTTACTGAAGTTTCTGCAGAACAGCAAACGAGACAATGAGAGGTTGGCAGCTCTACATTGTGCTCTTCTGTGCGTCAGAAGTACGACAGACTTGGAAATGAAGGTGGGAAAGGAATTTTTGCTGAGTTCTTTTAGTGACTGATGGTCTCATACAGAGCTGGGTCAGGGTTACGATATCAGTGAAAGGAGAAAAATTCTGATTCATATGTACCTTTTGCTAGTATCAAGAGGCTCATCATCCAGGCTACTTTATTGGTCAAAGCTGACATGAAAACATTTATCTTTATGTCGTGACTTCATGCAAAGTGTTAGTAATGAAACCAAGGTTTCTGCAGTCCATTTCAAGTCCCTTACGTGGTTTAACAGAGAAGTGTGAAAATTTCCTCTGTTCTCATTTGACAGATTATTTGGTGGATTTCTGAGAACCTATCAACATGTCATTCTTTTGATCCTATTCAGGAATTTATCATTGGTAAGGTTTTCCTTTTCCTGTATATTAACCTTTCCTGCATAACCTAATTATGACTTACGGAGAAGCCACAGTGTCATAAACTGACTCTCTTCCAACTTGTTTGTTGTGATCTACGTTAGCTGAGCTGCATATTGTGCTGTTGGAGGCAATTTCAGTAGTTTAGAAGGTTATGCATCCTCTCAAAATGAGAATGGTAGTATAACTTTTCAAGTGCATTTTTCTGTCTAGTGATGCAAATAGATTTATCAAACTATAAGGTCACCGGAGAGCAAATTCTCCATCTGGCTTATGTCTGATATCTGGGGTGTAAATAACTGGGATTGGAGAGGAGGAACAAATCTCTTCCAGCCCAGCCTAAACCATTTTTTTCATAAGGATTTGGCATATCATGACATTCTCCTGTAATAGCTGATTTGTCAGCCTATCTAGTGTGTATACTGTGTGCCTTGAGCCTGCATACAAAGAACCCCTGCAGTGCTGAGCTGCAGCCAAGCAGCTGGCCGGGCCCTGCAGCCATCTGGACTTCCCTTCCTCCTTTTGTGCAGAGAATGGGATGAGTTCCACCATGAAGGAAACTGTTTCAGAGACAGCAGCAGGATTTGTCCCTAAACAAGTTTACGTAGATAAGGAACTGACTGTGAAGCCTCTTCTTGATAACTGGTAGTTCATACAAATCTCTCCCTTCTAAATCTTTTTACATTGCATTCAGCCTCCCTGTACTGCAGAATGTGTCCAGAAACCAACAATCTGGATAAACTCTTGCCCTACACATCACTGCTTGACTGGACTGGGGTAAGACAACAGCTGGTACTGTAATAACTAGAGGAAATTTGTTTTTTTCCTGCTTTAATAAAACCTGTAATTTACTTGTATACATCACCTTTTCTTAGACATGGTCTGAATTCACATCCGTTTTATGCACATTTTATATTGTCAAGTCTTAACCCCAGTGATGTTTTCCATGAATCCTGTATTTCGTCAACAAAAAACAGCATTTATGAAATGAGAGGAGCTACCGTAAAGGATAATTAAATTTATCAGTTTTCATAATGAAATACTAATTTGAGGATGATTTTGTTAAGTTTATAATGAATACAAAACATGCTTGACCAGCAAAATCCTGGAGTTGCTGAACTAGTGTCTCTAGAGTTAAGATTGGTAACTTTAGGCAAGAGCAAATGACACAACAAATAGAAAACTTGGTTTTTTTTTGGTCTATAACTGTTCTAGTTTTACCTTTTTCTAGATGGGATGAATGAGAGACATATCTTCCTTTCTTCTTTTTGGCAAAACTGAATGTACAGTTTTAGCTAACTAGATGATTTTGCAAAGGAAACAAGTAATGGATATTCACTTGTATACCTATACAGGTGCATGTATTGTGTGAAATTATTTATATTTTATCATTTCTATTGATAGGTTATCCCTGGAGTAGCATGTGCAACAGACATTATTTCTCTACCTGTGTTAGAGGTAAATTCTAGTACCGCATTTGCCCATATTTGCAGGTTATGAGCTGCTTTTTTGGGAGGTGGGGAGGAAAAACGGATGATGGTGGTGGTGGGTGGAGGCTAAATACTAACGAAGTAGTGTTGCTACAGCCCTGTGCAAAAATAGAGATGAGCAGAACCTTGCTGTTTGAAATGGCTTATATGTTTACTAAGATATTGGTTAGCCACACTGACGTTTGCTAGCTCAAAATGGTGGTTTTTTTTATATGCCTATTCTGAATAGAAACTTTCCATTCACCAGGGAAGATTCTCCAAAAATTAATTCTTTTTAAATTTAATTGATACCTCTTCATTTGTGACTTCATTAGATTTGAGGCAACCTCGACACGATGAATATGTAGGATTACATAGCCCCACTTTGATGTGCTGGAGGGATAACTCAGTGCTGCTGTTGGTACCAGTAGTTCATGACCTGACTTTTTGTCCAAAGCATCCTGTGACTGCAACGATGTCAGGGCTTTGACTATCTAAATCTAGACAGATTCCTGCACTGTGTGGAAATGGTGCTGAGCTGGCTGGGGAGAGCACATGCTGTATGTGTAGGAAACTGTATTTTCCATTGAAAACAAGATGAATGATTCTTCCTGTCTTCCATTCTACTCCCTCAGATCCAGTTTGGAGAAACATTTGAAATCTTCCTAAGTGCTCCCCACAAAATCTGAAAGATGCTTTTAATAAGCAGCATGTTGTGGGGACTAATGTGAAGAGTCAGTGCTTGAACCCAGCAGTACTAGCAGCATGCAGCAATAGACTCTGGATACATGAGAATTTTATTTCTTGTAGCACTTTAGAAAGGTGAGAGACTGTTTCCTCCCTGACCCTTGCAATTAGCTCAAAAAGCTTAAGTTTTCATAATATCTTTTAAAATTGGTGAAATTACCCCCCTACTCACTCACTCTTCAACAGTGCCACAGCTGTCCTGCTGCAGATTCCTGTGACTGCTATCAGGGAATTGGGCATTGTGTGCTTTGCTTGGGAAGGCTGCCCTGAGAGGTGGGTCACCTGGGAGGATCAGATCTTGGGAAATTTTGTTTCTAGATAATCCCTGTCAGTTGCTGAAGCCAAAGTTAGTATGTGTTTAATTTGTCTGAGATTGAACCTCGAGCCCCTGGGGGCAAATGCCTCTAGCAGCTATGCTTCCTGATTGTGGAACTCATTTCCTATTTGTCTGAAACCTAAACAGATTTAAAAGGTCAAAGTTGAACTAAAGACAAATATTTCCTGCTACTTTTGACTGCAAATTGCTCTGTCTACTAAGTACAATTATGGTAGTACACACAGTAAGGCTTAATGCTTTGGCTGCATTGTATTCCAGAGCACCATAGCTGGTGGGTTCAGGTAGTCATTGTCAGAAGTCAGGTGTTGGTGATGAATCTGGTTCTATACAGGTATTATTTCTTTCACAGCAGGACTTCTGATATGGCAGAGAAACAGTGATGAATTGTTGGCCTGAGAAGCTTTTTAGTATCCTCAAGCCCATGAATTGTTGAGAGCCTTTGGGAGGTCTATATTAATATTCACAACAAAAAAGTTTTGTTATTTGGGTAAAAGTGTTTTTTATCACTAAGTTCCTGTTCAGGAAGAGATAAGGAGATCAGGGGAGTTGGAATCGGTGACCTTTTATGGTCTCTTCCAACACAAATGATTCTGTGATTCTAAAGGGACAACAGTCAGAATAAGATTGTCAGAAAGCTTTACATAAGGATTATGATTAATACAAGCCTGATATTTAACTTTGAGCACAGAAACCAGACTTAAAGGAGTGCAAGTAGGCTTGATGAGAAGGGGAGAAGAAATGGGTGGGAGAAAGAAGGGAAGAAAATGGGAGAAAGTCTAGAAGAGTAAAGATGTATTGTGCAAGCAATTGTCACACAGATCAGTGTAGGCTGAGCTAAGCCGCAGAGGCTAAGAGTGAAGCTTTATAGTGTAGCTGTCTGTGCAGTTAAATGATTAGTTACGTGGCTCTGAGTACCTTTGCTGCTAAGTAGACATGTCCATGCAGTTCCTCAGGAGAACACATGTGCCTCATAGAGTTCATTGGCATCTTTTAGCCCTTCACTGATGTATAGCAGACTGCTCTGTCTCCAGCTGAAGCAGCACTGCTTATAAAAAGGCTTCGTGGAAGTTTTTCATGGATTGCAAACTGGAAAGACCTGACTGACTTCTGATAGCACAATGTCTTCAAGGTGTTCGTGCTTAGGTATTAACTCAGACTCTTGAGATGTCTGCAAAATAAGTACCATCTAAGACAAAGGGACCTTCTCTTTCCAGCTTCTGGACTGATGATCCTCAAGAACAAACGGGTTTAAAATAGTCTTGTATTTTAAACTTTTGACTCTTTAATGAGATCTAATACAGTGCAGGTTTTCAGTGGTGTCTGCTTTTAATACTAATGTTTACCACTTCCTGTTACAGAGTCAGTGTATTAAAGAAATACACTATATTACTTCCCCCCCCATCACAAATCAAATAAAATTCGCTGTGGTCTGAAAGCAGTTTTGCTGTGGTGTTGCTGTTGCAATTGCATGAGTTGGTCACTAGATGATATCCTTACACTGTATTCTTGATATTTGTCTAATTTTGAATTAGTAGCACATAGGCAACATGCTGCTGTAGTAGGTTGTAGATCTGATAGTTGCCTCCATCAGGGTGAACATGTGATTCCATATGTATGCCTAGTTTTCAGCTGTTTAGTATAACATAGAGCAAAAAGTACGTTTATTTTTCTGCTGCATTTACAACAATAAAACAACAGTTAGCTCTGGCAACAAGAGAGAAGTGGCTAGCAGAATTGAGTCTCTGCATTTAATTTTCCTTGGCTAATTGTATTTCATAGTAGGAAGTGGTTTGAAGGGCTTTTGAGGTTTTTTTCTAAAGTTATTGTGATTGTGGAAAACTGGAGAGAGCAAAATCCGGTATGCTGTAGCAAGTCAGAGGAATATTGAGGACCGTGTAGTTTTAAAAACCTTTCTGTCTTCGAATGTCAATACTGTAATGTGTGTATTGAGGAGATAAATGTGTTTAAAAGGGACAAGAACTGTTGGTACTATCAGTTGTTTTAAAAAACTGCCACAAAGAAGTGCCTTAATCTCATCTCTTCTTCAGTGATGACCACATTGCTCTTTCTTAATAAACAGTGGCCTCAATCTTTATACCCAGTCAGTAACTAGCTTAGGAAGACAGTGTGGGTTTATCCTCTGTGTTTACAGTTGAGTTTATATTAATTTCAGCCTTACAGTCAAAGGCTTTGGAATTGCTGTGGAAATACTGGGATTTTGTTTCTTTTTTGAGGATAAGGCTCTGTTACTTGAGGCTGGCAAATGGGAGTTGGCAATTGAAGTATTTGAACAAACTGAAGATAGTGGAAGCCTCCATCCAGATGCCAGAGTCATGGAACAGAAACTCAGAGTGGGGCTTATTTGACCAAATGTAAACACTTCTGTTCTGAGTCAGGTGCCTAAGGCTCCTTTTACAGTCAAGTGGAACTCTGGACAGTAGAGCCAATGTAATCTGTGGTGCAGTTCTTCCCACCCAAAACCAGCCATCAGAAGTACGTCAGATGAAGTAGGACCTAGAAGTACCCATGTCTTCTCAGTAACTTAATAGAATTCTAAGGCAGCTAAATATGTGCATGGCAGGCATGAGCTCAAGTAGATAAGTGCTACTCCTGCTGTCGAATTAAGGAAATAAAACTATTGGAAAAAAATAATACTGTTTCTTTAATTTTTTTTCACTTCAATTACAGTGAGGCTACATTTATTGCAGTTCTTTCCAGTTACTTTGTGGGATAGTAATCAGATATTTCTAATAATTTCTAATATTTCTAATAGATATTTCCAACAGTGCAACAATGTATTTATGTTTTCCCTGCAATACTTTGCAGATCCAAAATTCTAAAGGCTTCTGGGAGAAGCTCGACTCAAACTTGGAGAGTGTGAAGTATGCAGAGCCACGCTTGCATTACCACAATAATGTGCTCAGGAGGGAATGGCGTAATCTCTTGGAAGAGGTAAAAATGTGTGCACTGAAGCAGTCTCCAGAACTGCTGCTGAAGAGTGGATGTTTTAAACCCAAAGACAGAAATGTTTTTTGTTTTTTACTTCGGGGATAAAGATACGGAAATCTGATTATGAGAAGTGCAAAGATTTGCAATCATTTAGGTGGTTGCCTGTAGCTCTTACTTTGTGAAATTAATGCGAGAAAGTAAACAAAAGCAGAACTTAGACACACCTGTGTTCTTAGGTAGGTCAGTTATGTGTGTCTGTGGGCATCGGTATTTGGGAGGTGGGTTGAAGAATCACTAAGTGTTATTTCCATTCAAAATGGAAGTCAGCATCATTTCTTGTCTGCATTTTATCAGGAAATATTTTAATTGACCTTCTACTTAATTTGTTTTGGGATTTTTATGTATTTATAAAACAGCCAGAAGAGAGAAGAGCCACAGCATATTTAAGGAATATATTTGAAAATGCCAAAAAGTAGGTATCGTTTTGTATATTTACTCTTTCTTCCTTTGTTGAAATGCAGTGAAGGATTTAGGTGTGTCATTTAAATAGCTGATCTGGTATCTCATCAGATATCTTGCTCCGAAGATGAGCGTCCAGCTGAAGATCGTTTTATGACAAACCTTGTAGTCGCTGCAGATGATCTGAAATATCTAGGCTTCTAGAGCTCAGGAATTTATTGTAAATGTGAGCAAATGTAGATTTCTTCAATTTCATTAGCTACCTTTGAAAGACCAAAGGGTTGTTTAAGCTTTTTAATGTCCTTACAAAACCCTTTAGAGTAATGGTTGTGAAATAAACTGATTTTTGTTTCAAACCCCAGGGTGCTTTCTCATCTGGATGCTTGGGACTCTGGTAAGTAAAACTTTTGTTGATGTAGGCCTTAGCTCTAGTGTATGTTAGGATATTTCCATCTAGCTGTTGTCAGCTAAAAGTAAACAGTGTGTGTTGCCAGAGTTGGAGGCATTAGTATGAGCAGCTGTTAAATAAACATTACGATAAAGCTTTCCTTTAAGGTTGTATACTGGCTAGAAAACTTTTGAAAATAAGGTTCTTCTTTCATAGTGGATTTAGCTTAATATAAGCAGCAAGCCCTTGTTTACCTATGAATTTCTTCTCCAGGATTTTTCTGAGAGTATCAGTGACACGTTGTTACTGTTGTATCTTGCCCACTTACAGCTGCCTTCACAAATGTGGGATCTGTGTACGGTAGGAGAGCATGGCTGGTGAAAGTCACAGTGTGAAGGATGGAGGCATGTAATGGACTTGCCTAGGCCAGAAACACCTGAGATTATAAGTGATATTCAGTTCCTCAGTCGCAAATGAGAAAAACTAAATTTAGTGGCAAATTATGTTCCTGTTCATCCATCAGTGCCTTCTGTCTGATCTGCTACTGTGTGCTGTGAAATTGATCTAAGTGTTGATCACATATTTTATTGCAAAGAATTTTCACTGTGTTCATTGCCAGCCCCTGGAACTTGTCATTTGTGCTGCTGCTGATTATTGCAGGGAGCTCTGATTTTTAGGGCCGTGTATTAACTTTGGTCGCCTCACGTTCAGACTACTTGGATATTTTCCAAAGGTGCATATTGATAATGATGTTCAGCTGTTTATAAAGAATTTCTAGGTAGCTGCCAACAAGTAATAAGCATCAGTGTAGTGCATCTTGCCTGTAGATCTTCCTTCAGGTCCTTTAAAAATAAAGCAACAGAAGTCTTTTAAGCTGCTAAATGACGAAATAAATGTCTTCCAGGGTAAGCAGAGATGATTAGAAAGGGCTTTGTAAAAAGTTAGCTGTTCTCTAAAATACTGACTTGATTTTATGTTAAGTGGTGAAATAGGAGTTTGTTTCTCTTCCTTTGCTTTCAGTAGAGGAAGAACTGATGAGGAAATATAGAGTATTAAATTTCAGTAGTTATTATAGTCTCCTTCCGTGTAGTTGGAGGGTTGTGTTCCTTAGTGGTCTGCAAAAGAGGAACCTCAACAGACTTGAAAGATGGGCCTGGGTAAACCTAAGGAGGTTCAACATAGCAAAGTGCAAGGTTTTGCACTTGGGCTGGAGGAATCCCAGGCTGAAGAAGCAATCTTTGAGAGCAGCCCTGTGGAGAAGGACCTGGGGGTCCTGATGGATGAAAAACTTAACTTGAGCCAGCAGTGTGCTCTTGCGGCTCGGAAGGCAAATGGTATCCTGGGCTCCATCAGAAGAGGGGTGGCCAGCAGGGACAGGAAGGTGATTGCCCCCCTCTACTCTGCTCTTGTGAGGCCCCATCTGGAGTACTGTGTCCAGGTCTGGAGCCCTCAGTACAAGAAAGACAGGGAG
>JAOWBP010053082.1:0-11775 GCA_028571105.1 Tragopan temminckii
GGGGGGGGGGGGGGGGGGGGGGGTTCGGCACAGGGCCTGCACCAAAGGGCAGTGGGCATGGAACGGGCTGCTCAGAGCAGTGGGCACAGCCCCGAGTGCCGGAGTTCAGGGAGCGTTTGGGCAGCGCTGTCAGACATGGATGAATTTTGGTCCTGTGTGGTCCTGTGTGGATCCAGGAGTTGGATTCAGTGATCCTTGTGGGTCCCTTCCAACTCAGGATATTCGGTGACTCTATGAAAACAGATCTTGGTGTGAACTGGCCTTAATACAGGACACTGCATTATGGATCCTGGAGATACTGACAAAATGGAAGAATCATATGACAGTTCCAAGTTGTTGAAAGGTGCTTTCTGGGCCCCAGGCTACTGTGATTGGATTTAGGCAACAGTTAGTGTGAAATCGAACCTAAAGGAGAAAAATGACCCTTGAATTTGGTACTGGATCAAGGCTCTCTGGAGGTTTTTGAGATTCTTAAGTCTTATGAAAATCTGAATCAGACATTGTTCGCCTTCTGAAAGACAATGCTGTTGCCTGAAGGGCTTCTTGGTGCCTGAATTTCCTTGCCATTTTCATATTCACTTCTTGCTGTGGGAATTGAACATGGACAAACAGTGTTGGAGGTTCTTATGTTGCTAAAGGTCAGGTCCAACTTTATAATTCTATATATTCATCTTTACAAAGAAGGGCTTTGTTCAATCTGAACACAGCAAGATAATGAGAGTTCTTTAAACTGGTTAAAGGCAGACACTGCTTCATTTATCCAGTCAATTTTGTTGTTTTTTGAAGAATACTAAAGCATTCCCTTTGAAAAATCTTTGTTGAATCGCCTTGAGGAAACTTAGCGAAGTCAAAATCAGTCTACTTGTGAATACTTAAGAGTTGCCCATGCCATGAAGGCGTATACTTCTTTTTTCTCTTTATTGTAATCATTCAAGTGAGTGACGTAGAAAGGGATCTTCACATTATTATTGCTGAACGTCATTAGGGGTTCATATTGAAATGTGTTAGCAGCATAGGAATATATTAGTCAGAAAGAAGTTCAGATTCAGAAAAACAGTTATCAGAATTCATAACCATGAACTTATCTATCCCTGACAGTGCTATTTGAGATGCTGGAGCATGTATGGAACATTAGATAAACCAGACAGAAAGAACTGTGTAGTAATCCATAACATATATGCGAACTATTGTATAATGATCCCCTTAAAAGCATAGAGAAAATTATGAGATTACATAAATATGCGTTGTTTTCATTTCCTTTCTAGTAATCCACTAATTAGAACAAATAATAGATTATTATTTTTTTTTAATGATGGTCTATTTTGGAACACAGCAACCATTTATGAAGAGTAAGAATTACTTTTAATTCTGACAAGCACAATTGGTTTGCCATCAGGAGATGATAACAGATGGTCAGAAGTCCCTGGCAGGTATTCCATCCGCTACCTTCATTTCTCATTTGCACAGGGAATTAGGCTTTATAAAAGGGATTTTTAGGTGCAGGCTGATGGGAACAGGTAAGAGTAGCTAACAGGGAAGAATATGTGATCATTTTTCCTTCCAAATTCACTGGTTATTCTTGTGTATCTGAGGTACAGGGCTCAGTGAACTTGCAATCATCATCATGTTTGTTCAGCTGAGCATAACTGTAGGCAGAACTGTAGGCCAGATTCAGTGACCTCCCCTAAAATAACAGAGCCATGCAATGCACCTCAAGGAACAGTCTTTTTTAATAACAAAGAATGATGCACTGAGCTGCATGATTTCCTCATCCTGATTTCTGCCATGGAGATGCTGAACTTTATAGGTAGAACCAGGCATCAAGACATGCTGGTTTCCACAAGTCCAGGGACCTTCTGGCACAGGCTTGCTCAAAAGGAGTTCCTTCAGAATTCCTAGGAACACTGCAGTCAACAAGTCCACAACATTCACTATAAGTGTAGGCCGTATTTTAAAGCAGCTCCAGCCTAGAGAAGTTTGGACTCAGCATGAAACCAGCAAGAGGCATTTTGGAAGAAGACCTTTGGCTGAAATGCTTGTACTGATAGAGGGATTTTCCTAAAGTTTCTACTTCTGAGGCATTTAGTTTTGTCCAGATGACTGAAAAATGCTGTGGGCAGCACCCCTTCCACTGTCAGTAATGTGAATGGCAGTTTGTATCTGGAGCTGTTCTGTAATTGTCCAGCTAGAGGCAAATGAGTGGAAGTGGGTGCAAGGAGGTGTTACACCCTGGACTATATATATATATGTATATGTACATATGTATATGTAGATATGTATATATACATATACATATATATATAATACACTCCCAGGAATAAGGGAGTCTGAGGACAGTAGCATGGACTATGCTAAAGAAGTCATTGCCAAGAAAGTAGAAGAGTTTTATCAGGAGTACTGAACATGGATTCACTAAGGGGTAATCATGTTTAGCCAGTCTGGTGGTTTTCTCTGATATCACGAGTAGGCAGATAAGGGGAGAGAAGCAGATGTTGTCTACCTTGACTTCAGCAAGGCTTTTGGAACTGCCTCCCATAACATTCTCAAAAGTAAGCTTAGGAAGCATGGGATGGACAAGCCGACAATGAGGTGGATTGAGAAGTGGCTGACTGACAGAGGTTGGAGGGTTGTGGTTAGTTGGTCAGAGCCTGATTGGAGGCCTGTAACTGGCACTATTCCCCAGGGGTTGGTACTGCATTCAGTCTTGTTCAACATCTTCATCAGTGACCTGGATGAGGGGATAGAATGTGCTCTCATGAAGTTTGCTGATGATATTAAGCTGGGAGGAGTGGCTAACACAAAAGAAGGCTGTGTGACAACTGGTATCCTGTGGTACATTAAAAAGAACGTGGCCAGCAGGTCAGTGGAGGTGATCCCTCACCCTCTACTCTGCCCTGTGAGGCCATATCTGGTTTATTGAGCCCAGATCTGGGCTCCTCTCAGTTCAAGAAAAATGAAAATAGGAGATCTCCAGAGATCCCTTCTGGATCCCACAGTTTTGTGATTCCACGATAAAGAAAATGTAGTGGGTTGGTTAAAACCCAAGTCCTTTTACAAAGTCATTTGAAATCAGTGGGACTGCTTGAAACACATGGTGAATGTACAGTGCAAATATTCACTGTCATATCCTGTAGTTGCTCTGTAACACTTTCCACGTGCAATAGCCCTACAATCAGTTGTGTTCTATACTTCCAAAAGTCACCTTCAGAATATGTTGTATTTCTTTTATTAAGCCGAAAAGGAATTTGCTTGTTAATATAAATGCCATATTTCTATCTTCATTGAATGTTGTGAAGTATTGGTCTCTTAAGCTTAAATACGCTCATGCTTCCTCCTCTGTTCTGATGTGAGTGTTCTGTTGCGAGGCTGTAAAGCCTTAAGATATATGACTATATTTTGTTCCTGTAAGATGACTGTTATGCCAACATATGTTTTCCCAGTAAGCAATGCTAGCAGAATCTCATTTTACGGAACTTATGTTTGCTTTTTTATTCAATTGCTGAAATATAATAGAGGCACGCCCTTGGAAATATAAAACAGTTTATTCTTACTCACACATTTTACACTTTTCTGATGTACAACACCTGACATTTGAAACAGCTGAAACTACTTGACTGATGAAGTGGTTGATTTGTTTCATTGTCTAAGGATGGTTCTTATGCCTGACACAGAGTTCCAAAAGACTTGTGCTTTCCATTCTTTCTAGATATTATAATGAAGTACTCTGGAGAAATCTAAATTATGTATTTACATAATTCTCTCCTATGAACGATGTTTCTCATACATTCCCTTAGAGAAAGATTAAAACAGTGTAGGAAGTGTGCTTGATATTCCCTCTAAAATGCTATACACTTAAACTCTACTTTTCTCATGGCTTTTCTACTGGAACGAATTAGGCAAAGCAGAATTAACCTTGTCAGTCACCAAGTCAGTTTCCATGACACAGAGTGCTGTAACTAAAAATACAGAAATAACAAGAGAGCCCCAGTATAGTCACCCTCCACTGATTCCTGCATAGAGTATGTAAAGTGCTTTAGGGTACTTTGAGAAGATAGAACCGATATAAATGTAAAGTAATAGCAAAGCTTTTTTTCCTGCAAGTCAAAGGCAAGGGAAGTTGTTCTCAGACAAACAAAAGGCTTTATGCCTAAATCCATGGATACTGGGAAGAGTTCTGCATTGACTTGGATCACTGAGCTGCCAACTGGAGTGTACAACCCAAGCAAGAGTTTAGGGGAAAAAACTAGGCTGCTTTAACACAAAGGAGGGGAAAAGTGGGCAACTGGGGAGAAGGAGTGAAACAGAAGGGAGAGAATATGCACAGAATGGTGCAATAAAGGAGCCAGTGTGGTGGGAAAACAGCACTGAATGTGGGAGAAGTGCTGCCAGATCTTCCTGTTCTGGCTAGTTTAGTCCAGTAAAGGTAGATATTAAATGGAAGTGAGGGAACCATGTCTTTCTGAAAATATCATTATGGCCTTTCTGCTGATGTACAGCTCTAGGAATGTCCTCTGGGTTAGAAAAGGAAATCATTCTAACTTTGTACCTTATCTCACTCTCTTTTGGCTACCTTAAAATCCTGCCTCAACAGGGGACTCTGTTAGAGATACTCAAGCAAGGTGGTCCATGCTGCTACTGAACAGTTTGTACAGGTGTCAGCTGAGTTTCCAATGCAGAAATAGCATCCTAAGGTTGCCTGGGCCCCACTAACACAGTGCCAGGCCCACCATCATATTTTGCACCAGTTCAGAAATCCCTACATCACGCTCAGCTGCACGGGGCAGGCAGAACCAGTTACTGTTTACCAGCAGCTCTACTAGTTCAGATCAGATATACATTCAGAAAGCTAGCTGAGTTTCTCACTAGTTAGGCTTTTCCTGGAGCAACTTGCTAAAAACTATTCCTGCAGCATGCTGAAGAGAGAAGACATTCTCTGATACATGAGTTGAAGGTTCTGCCATTTTTAAAAGTGAGAAACAACAAAATTGTAGGGTGTTTAACGTTATGAAACTTCCTTCTCTGTTCCAGTCTTAGTGTTTCCAACTGACTGTCTTGTTGGTTGGTAACTCCAAAAATATGACACTCCTTAGGTTCTGCAAAATTCACTGACCCCTGTCCCCTGATATGCAGGGACAACATGCTGCCCAGATTGCAGATAAGGTGAGATGCTGTATCCATTAAGTTATTAGTAGTAATTAGCTATTTCAGTTGTGTGGTGGTTTCCTTCCAGATCTGGTTAATAAAGAAAGGAAGTCCAGAGCACTGTGAATGAGACTTATGGGGGCAATATCCTTTTCTTTGGGAGTCTTATCTTGTGAGCACTTCAGCATATCTCACATGAACATCTAATTGGTAATGCGCGGAACAGACTGGCATAAGGGTCTCTAGTCAGGCAGAGAGTCCAACAAGGCTCTGTGTATAATTGCTTTCAAAGATACACAAATGACTATAAGATCTATCCTATAAAATCTGCAACGTAAGGAAATACAATTTTTGTATCAGAAGTGAACTGCTCCTCACTAACGCCAGAGTACATGGTGAATCCCAGTGTTTCTGGCAGGGTCCTCTTAATTCTGTTTAATAATGATTACTGCAATGAAAAACTCTTTCATGTGGCAGGAAAGGAGATAAACTCAACCAAAGTAAAAGCTTTGAGAGGAACATGTCATTTAAAAAGAGCTTAACTTCCTGAGTTTTAAAAGAATAGCCTAATTTTCTTGATATAATATTGCCAAATAATAAGAAAAAACATCTCAGTAGTCTTTGTTTTGTGAATGGCTGTTTGTGCAATGGCAGCAGCATTGTTATTCTGTGTCATCCTTTGTTGACAAGCCTGTTTGAGTTCCAGTAATGGAAAACTATCACGCTGATTTGCTTCTGATTAACCTCATCTTCTTGTCATACTACAGGTATTTTTCATTACGAGATACAAATATATGGTGATAGGTAAATGATTTTGATAAAGTCTGACAAAGATTTTAAAACAGCTGCATAGCTGCTTATTTTACTTAAAGAAAAACAATCGCATCAGAAAGATGACATCTGTCAGATGTCTTTGGTAATTTTATCATTACATGTTGTCATGACTTTCTACATCTGGCTATAAGAAACAAACATTTATTTCTGTGTTGTAAATATTGTTTTGAATAACTTAGAATTCCTTCTAAACTAGACCAGAAAGAGAGCAGAAAATAGTTAATTAATCATCAGCAAAACTAATGTTAAGGACTATAAATAATTGCTTCAGCCAGTCCTGATGCCTTATTTTCAGGCTATGTTGTATCCCAGGCACAGAGTTGCTGATTGTTCCTTTTATATATTTTCCTTCAGATGTAGGATTTGAGAAAAAATGAATCATCCTGATCTTATATTGACAGTATTAGTGTCATGACGCAGAAAGTATTAAAGCATACAAAGGTATACACTTGCTCTATACAAGGAACAGTGTTTTCTTTATTGTTGGCTACTACCAGAAGTGACTCAAAATCAGCATGATTTCTGGATATAACAAAACTTACCACTTCAGTGTCTTCCAACACAACAGTAGCTTATGTAACTGAAACTTTGAAATTCTATTTTACAAAGCTACTTAAATGTGTAGACACAGTGACTGCCTGCTAGGCAAAGGAAATACAAAAACACTTGTGTTAAACGCTACGAACACAAGGCTTCAACTCCAAGGCAATTTCCACTCTTCTTCTAAAACAATATTTTTTTTGAATCCTTTTGTTTATCAAAGGATGGAGAATACTTGACTGGTAACAATCTCTTGTGCTTCCATCCCTTTGGACTGCAGTGTATTGCAGAATGTTGTGCTGTGTTTGTCTTTATTGGAGTCGAATCACTGGAGAGAACCCAAACAGGTGCTATGTGTAAAGCAATGAGATGGCCTCTACACTTCGTAATAACAGTAACCTCAGAGATGATACTGGAATTACCAGGAAAACTTTTCTGGGAACCTGCGGGTCTTAATCTGGTACGAAAATAAAACCTGTCCAAATGACAAACCACACGCCCACTGCAGACTGAAGCTGGTTGCTCTGGTGGTTTAATGTACAGCCTTTTAACCTTGGGATCACAGGGTGAAAACTCATTCCTATCTGATTCGTATTTAGTCTATATGAAATCATTTTCGTGCCTCTCTCCAGTTATGATCAGAGAAATGGTCTAGCTGCTAACTACAGCAGCATGATTAACAGTAAGAAGGCAACCTCAGAAGAGAGGAGAGGTGCTGAGCAGTAAAAGGCAAAATTGAGCTCTCTGACACAATATCTCTGAATTAGGATCTGCCTCTCCTGACAGTTCGTGGGATGGAAATTTACTCTGTCTCTATCTTCTCCATGAGCATAATCTTATAGATGTCCCAGATGGGTCTAATTGTCCAGATCTTTAGATGTAAGACTTGTCAGAGATTTGTTAGTGTGCCCAGTAGCTAAGAGTTGAACTCCTTCTATCACTACTGCTGTTTCCGCAGGCTCAGGACAATGCCCCGTGGTTCCTTTTCCACCTTATGAGTGTTATCTCATGCATCCATGATTTCATTGTGCCTCCTATCTTGTTTGTCCCACCTGTGTTTGGGAAGCCTTGGAACCAAAAGAGGCTTTCCAGTGTCTCCTCCTAGACATATTTAGTGCATTTTTCATGGCATTGTCTGTCATTCCAGGCATGAACGTAAGGTCAGATCAGTTCCTAGGGCCCTGTTGGCATCCATGACTGCACTAGTTGTATTCTAACCACATATGACACCCACTGAGTGAATTTATTGTAGCAATCACTTTGAGCATATATCAGGGATTTCATCATGATATTTTGCTGCTTCAATGCCAGAGAAAGAACAACAGTATGAAAAAAAATTCACAGAACTTCACTTCCTATGAAAGAGAAATGGAGGAGCAGAAAACAGGCTGAATTTCTCCAGGGTAATTTTATGTAAAAGAAAGACCAGCAACATCCTTTAAGGCCTGAAATGTCAAGCTTGTAAAAATAGTATTCTTGGGAGTTGCATTTGATCATTTGTTAAATACTGTGATATAAAATGTAGAAATCCATGTGTAATGCTTCAAATCCCTAATCTGGTTTAAAAGGTCAGTCGAAGCCTAAAAGGACTTGACATTTTCCCTTTAAAAATCTGACTTTTTGACTCAGAGCTAACAACATTTGAGCCTGAATGACCTGAAGGATAAATACAAAAGCTGATTTCAATTGAACTATTTAGAAAGCAGGGGATCTTCTAATTTGTAAGATAGCATTCAGGGAGGTTTTTCCATTAAGAACTCAATCGACTGAAAAATGATTTCCTTGGGTATTCCACAATCTTTCAATGCTTGTGTAAATTTTACACAGGAGGGGGCAGTGAGTGAGAGATGTATAACACAACACCAGAAGAGTAGAAAGACCTTTCTGAAACCGAGGTAGCTGGTATTTGCCTTTTACAAGTGTATTCTTTCAATCTCCTCTTTCACTGACTTTGAAGACGTCTCAAAATCTTTAGTGCTCAGTTCAATTGAGATTTGCTGGTCAGTGAAAATATCTGTGTGAGCATTATGATAGATCCTTCCAGCCCTGTCCTGTGACTCAGGTATCATTTGGCTTGGAGTGAGTACAGTGGATTCAAAGGTGTCCTCCTGGAGGTGTGCCCTAGTCTTTGTCTTGGCAGTACGAGTTTGCTGTATGGGTGGGCTTCCTTGCAGAGCTTCAGACACTCAGCCTGTGTGGCTGACAGACCTCCTTCTGCTTGCTTCTCAACATTCCATTCATTTTTCCCAAAGCAATGATGGTGAAACTGGGGAAAGCTCATGGTGGGTGAACCCCATCGCTCCAGCCTCTCACACTCGTTGCTGTTGGCCCTACTACATGCACTTCTGGAAGGGGCCCATGAGCCAGCGTCATAACCACGCCTATCAGAACAAGCATTTGCATCTCTTTTTGCCAGAATATAATTGCCATCATTTTAACAGAGTTGCCCTGAGATCGATGTCTCCAAGTTCTCTTGGTGTATTTTTTTGTTAAATGCCTCAGCTTCAGCTCATGTCCACCCAGCAGCTCGGGACTATTATACTGTGACAACCTTCTCTTCCACTGTCACAGTGTCAGATGCCAGAAAAGGATAATAGGTAGACATATCTGCTCTTTGGATGTTAAAAAGTAAGTAGCATTTCTATTCCTTATGTAGTTAATTCTTAATTTTAATGAATAGCTGTAGTGATAATTACCAGATTCCTATATTGATAAAAACTGGCACATTCTGCATGTTAATAATAGCACAAATTTGATATTTATGAACTGCTGTTCTTTTGCAAATATAGACATTTGGTAATCATCATTATCATGATAAAATTCATTAAAATTTGAGAAACAACCTATTATCCCTTCTGCCTATTATCTTTTAATTAAGTAACACAGAGAGATTTTATAGGACCTTCCTAGTCATACTGCAGAGTATTGTTTCTGTAATTGAGTCTTTATATATGAAAATACTTAAATTTCAGTTTCAGTAGACAGTGGAAAAGATTGATGCAAGAATGATAGTAGATTAATTCCAAGATACTTCAGACTTCAAAATTTTTAGCCAAATTTGGTTCAGCAAGAGCAAGATGAAGAGTGCAATTTGGATGTAGACTGGAAGCTATAACAACATTAGAGCCTATATTAGGATTTGGTAGTTATAAGAAAGCTTTTACCGTAATTTTTTTCTTCAGAAATTTCTAGCAGTATGAATGCTGGAACACTTCTGAAGTCTGTTCCTCACATGAAAAGTTCAGTTGTATCTAAAATGATAAGTAAGACGCTATTTTGAATTTAAGTTTGGCTAAGATTCAAAAATGTATGGGGAAGGGTTAGACTTAAGCACATTCAAGCAGTTCAGGCATTTGAAGAAGTTCAATCAGAGAGCTTTCAGTACTCATCTAATCCTGATCTGCATTGTAATTTTAAAATTTAAGATGCATTTTGGGTGACATAAAGACATGAGAAGCATTAAAGTTACTTTTTAACTTCACATCTCTTAGATATTCATGTTGGGACAGAAAGATTTTTTTAAACAATGGAAGTACTTTGTTATGAAAATAACTTTGAGGACTCTATTCATGATAGGAACAGTTTATTTTATTCGATAATAAATTTAAACCTTGTCCACAGGCACCTGATGTTGTTTCATTATTATTGCATTTTCTTTACCTGGCTTTGCCAAATGTTTTTAATAATTTTCTTTGTACTCAGTAGAACAATCAAAGATACTGCTGATAACTTCTTTTAAATATTTTTATTTATTTCATTTCTCGTTCCTGATCACTTAGATGCTGGAGAATATTTGTGTGGTAGCACTTAGCACCAGCAAATGTTTCTGGGAAAGATGCAGCATTTCCTTTTCTTTGCCTTTCAGTCTTAACTAAGGTCTGATATACTAACAAATCGGGGCAGATTCTCATGTGTGCTGTGATATATCATCACCGTGTGCAGCCAAGAGTGAAGGAAGCAATTTTGTGAGGTCACAGGATGGTCAATGCTCTTCTATTTGAGTTTTTCCTAGGTTCATCCATAAAATTTTCATCTCAAAAGGTTGTCCCTCTTCTTTACATAGATAATTCCTTTCTCTATAAATGTGACATAACTCATTTAAGAAAAGCTGCCTAGGAGTTTCTTCTTCAAGGTACAGTCTGGTGTCAGACATAACAAGGGCTGCGATGACATGATCACGGGAAAGCTCATGAAAATAAAACATCATGAAAAGGGGAACAAAGTATTTTCGCATCGTTTTGAAACTTGCTCACTTCTTTATTTTGGAATTACTGCAACTAGCAAATTCCCATGAAAATTACACTACCAAAAACAAAAGAACAATTAGACACCTTTTAATAAAAAAGTAAAAGCTCAGGACCTGAGATAATTTATTTCAAATATGAAGTTTTAGAGTTGAATATGATGATGGGGTGCATTAAAAAGAGTGTGGCCAGCAGGTCGAGGGAAGTTATCCTTCCCCTGTACCCTGCTCCCCTGTTCAAAAAGGTCAGGGATCTCCTAGGCGTCTAGCAGTGTGACACAAGGATGATAAAGGGCCTGGAGCATCTCCTGCATGAGGAAAGCCTGAGTAACCTGGGTCTTCCTGAAGAAAAGAAGACTGAGAGGAGATCTGATAAATGTTTAGAAATATCTGAAGGGAGGTGGGAGGCAAGTGGATGAGGCTGGGCTCTTCTCGGTAGTGTGCAGCAGTAGGACAAGCAGGGATGGTTTAAAACTTGAACATAGGAAGTCTCATACTAACATGCAGAATAACTTCTTTGTGGTAAGGGTGATGGAGCACTGGAACAGGTTGCCCAGAGAGGTTGTGGAGTCTCCTTCTATGGGGATATTCAAGACCTGGCTGTATGCCTACTTGTGGGACCTATTGTAGAGTTCCTGCTTTAACAGAGGGGTTGGACTCAATGATCTCTTCAGGTCCCTTTCAGCCCCTGCAATTCTGTGATTTTGAGATTTTGTGATTTTGTGATGCACTCCTACAGTGAATTGTAGCTTGCTTCCCTTCTGTTCCCACCATTGTCTGAGGGTTAAATCTGACAAACTCAAGCACCTCCACCAATGCATGAGAACCACTTCTATGCTTGAGAATCAAAGAATCATTAAGGTTGGAAAAAAACTACTGTGATCATCCTAGTGCAACCATTGAGACAGGACAAGGGGTAACGGCTGGAAACTGCAGCACAGGAAGTTCTGCACAAATGTGCGCAAGAACTTCTTTACGGTGAGGGTGACGGAGCACTGGAACAGGCTGCCCAGGGA
>JAOWBP010053083.1:0-11774 GCA_028571105.1 Tragopan temminckii
GCAGGGGGGTTGGACTTGATGATCTCTGGAGGTCCCTTCCAACCCCTACAATTCTGTGATTCTGTGATTCTGTGATATTTTGAAAGCTAATCAAGGAAAAAACATTATCTTTAGCCAAATTATTTTTAAAAAGATTAATTAAAATCTCTCCAATCAGTTGAAAAGAAAGTTAGCACAGGAAAATAAGTTGTCATTGTTTTGATTCCTGTATAAAATGTACAGTATAGTATCTTTGTATGGAATAGAAGATAATATTGATGCCAGTGTTTGTACAGATTCTTGTGACTCAACATCTATTCATTTTGCCAGGTTACCTTACTTTTTGGCATGGAGTGAGTAATAAGATAATTATATGAAAAGACTGAATATACACATAGGTAAGACAAGACAACACACAAATCTGTTTCTGTGTAATTCTGTTCTCAGTCTTCATTTATTTTACCACTGGTTAGAATAGCAGAAGCGCAGAACTTGGAATTCACTGTCAAAGCAAAGATATCTGAGCTCTCCTGTCTTGAACGCAATAGTTACGGCATCAGAGCGGATGTTTTCATGAAACTCCTTGCCAGTATTTCTGGTTTTTGACTGTACATTACATCTATGCAACTGAACAATCTCAGTGAAAATTTCTCGAATATTTAAAGAGTTCCCTCTTAAAAATCAGTGTTGGTAACATTCTTCCTATATCTTAGATATTCAGTACGGATGCCCATGACGCACATCTCTCTTGACTGATGATAGGTGATCTCAATGGATCTCTTAGTCTAATTTCCTTGAATTAAATAAGGTGAAATTTGTATTTCAAGGTGCTGTATTCCATTTTACTCTTTTCTGGGTATTGAACTAAGGTCCTCCAATGAGACATTACATAAAGTATTCTAGACTTAAAAACAGAAAACATTATCTGTGTAGCAACAGGACAAGGGAAAATAGTTTCAAACTGAAAGAGGGTAGATTTAGACTAGATATTAGGAAGAAATTATTTACTGTGAAGGTCTTGAGACACTGAAACAGGTTGCCCAGAGAGGTTGTGGATGCTCCGACCCTGGAGGCATTCAAGGCCAGAATGGATGGGGCTTTGAGCAACCTGGTCTAGTGGGAGGTGTCCCTGCTTATATCAGGGGGTTGGAACTAGATGATCTTAAATGTCCCTTCCAACCCTGACTATTCTATGATTCTATGAATTTGTGTTTGAGCATGAAAACAGATGCATACCACAGTGTAGACAGCAGATTGCATAATGATATTCTGAACTTAATAATGTAAGTATGTGTGAAATGTAGAATTTATATAATTATAGTGGATAAATTAAAGGATAAGACTACACTCTACAACCTTAAAGGTAATGAGTAGGTTTTTTTAAATGAGTTTGTGCCTAAACTGTACGAAGATTCACAACCTTGTGTTTCTATCATCTATAATAACAAGTTAATTTAAAGGTTTCAAGATTTGGAAATTGGATTGTGCTCAAATAGAACTGCTCATAGTGCTGTTGCTACCTTTCAGAGACAGGTGTAGGAAGAAACCTCAGCTAATTCTTTTCTTTACCCAGGGTGTTGTTGCCTAGTTAAAACAATCATTTTCAGGAGTAGTGATGTAGTGTCATCTGTGTTTATGCCTATTTGGGCATGCACAGGGAAGTAAACTCTGATTTCTGCCACATGCTGTGTGGCTCCCCAGAGAATAAGCAGTGAGCAGAGCATGCTGTAGGCAGTGTTTAACAGCAGTACAGAAGCTATAATTTCAAGTTTTATTGAGCTAGGCTATTCTGCTTTACAGAACAGCTTTGCCTTTGCCCCAAGGAAAGATCAGCTCTGTATAAACCACTCTCTACTGATTGAGTCAACATATATAGGCAATCTTTTCCAGAACTTCACCATCCTCACTTGCAGAATTGTTCTAGGGAAGGATTCAGCTTGAGCTTCAGATGTAAATTTAGGTATACACAAAAGAGACATCTGCATGTGAACTGAGCTCTCTTTATACTCATTGTCAGTAGGGACAATGGAATCCAGGAACTTTCTCAGACAAGAAAGTGCAAATGTTATGTTTTGTCTAAGAATATTTCTCTAACCTCCACTGAATTTGATGGTAGCTTAGCTACCTGGTTCACATGTGAATGCCAGTGTTTTCATCACTTAAGATTCTCATCCTTCATCTACTCATCCCACACAAGCCTACATTTCTGAAAATTTCCAAACTACATGTCCTGTTCAAAGGGAAAAAATTATCTACATTATCTAAATTATCTCTGGAACAATTTATTTTTATACTTATGCTGTAATTTATACTTATGCTTAATTGTAATTTTTAACTTCAGTTCATTTTTTCTGACCTTAGGTAATTTCATTTAGCATCTCCCTGTGCTCCGTATTTTCTCAAGTTCTGTTTGTTCTCATTGCTGTCTTCTGGAGTCTCTCCAATATCTTTACACCCTCACTAAAGTGCAGAGACTAAACTAGATAAGGTGTTCTGCTGAAACTCAACTGTGGACAGAGTATTAAATGGATGACGTTCCTCTTCATTCATGCTATTATGGCTTTGCAAAACCTTCAAAAGGAGTTCCAAGAATATTTAATTATTCCTCTTGAAGTGAAATGGTTTAAGTAGGGATATCTTACTTGTCGTCACACATTTCAATATGCTCTATAATCTCTTCATTTTACTGCTCTCCTGCAAGGTGTGTGATTCAGGTTGCAAGCCTTGATTGTGAGCAGAAGCTGGAACTAGATCTCAAAAGGTATTGAGCTATTGTATAGAAAGAAAACAAGTTCATTTTCTGTTGAGAAAGAAAGGATTAAACTTTCCATTGTTTGAGCTGAGTATCTTGAGCAGAGCAAGAAATTGTTGTTCAGCTTAATAAAATGCTTAATTGGGACAAGTGAAATTGAACATATGCTCTCACACTTTGTCACTTCCTATTGTCTTAGGCAGCTCCTTGCACAGTCAGGGCAATGTGAGCTTCTAGTATTTGGTAGTCAAGGGAAAAAAATCAACTAATAGACTATTGGACTGCTGGCATACTGGTGGAGTTTTTTTCTTGTTTTTATTGTCTTTTTTGCAAGTTAGATTTCTTCAAAAATCTGTTTTCAGCAACTGATAAACCATGTCTTGTGTTTTTTTCCCCAGGCTCTTCTCAGACTGCCTCCTCCTCAATGTCACAGCAGTTTTCTGTCTAATTAGAAGTACCTATTGGTGTCCCAACTTGGCTTTATTTGGTACCTCACCTTTTCAAGAGCTGAGAAAGAAAAGGAGAGAGACAAAGGCTATCCAAACAGTTAAAAATAAAATGGGAAATAATGTAGAGGACAAAATTCAGGCTAACAGCAGAGTACTATCAGCCTTACTATATTATATGTAGTAAGGGGTTTTCTCTCAGCTAACATTGTGTGTTCTGTGAAATACACAGACAGAAGGCTTACTTTGAAATATGAGTACCTTTATCTTAGAGAAAGTTTCATAATACTTTTGAAAGCTTTTCATGGTTACAACAGAATTGAGAATGTATTTAGAATAACCAATTGCAAGCTATTTAGAAATTCAAATTAAAGTAGAGCTTCAGCAAATGGAATGCTACAATGCTAACAAGATTAGAAAGCATGAGCCAATTTTCATATGCAAAAATGTAGAAAATAATTTCTAAGTCATGAAATACTTGAAGGCTGTATTATAGAAGAATGAGGAATGGTGTGTGTGTGTGAATATATATCTAATCTCTTACAGCCCAGATTCTGCAGTCTTGCTAGCACTCTTTTGAACCTGAATATGATGAGGTTTATTTCATATTCTTTTTTGGAAAGATATGTATATACATATAACTGCATATTTATACATAACAGATGTAAAATTACTCATTTGCATCCCATTTTTGATAGTATGATCAACATCCATTTGATTTCTCTGTTTTGGTGTTTCACTTTTTGTGATTGAAATGCCATACTCATTAACAAGCCAATAATCAGTGCAGAACTTCTGTTTTTCTCTTGAGCTTTCTGATGGGCAGAAAATATAAGTGAGCTTTTCTGAATTCTGCTAATAAAATGATGGATGCATTTAGAAGGTGGATACTGCTGACTCAGTGCAGAAACGAACTTATGGTCAGAATATTTTTCTGTTCTGTGAATGCTTGGTTTATCTTTGATCTTACTGTTTTTTAGAAACAGTATAGAAATTGGCAGCCCTCATACCCTCAGTTTACAAAAAATACATAGTTTGGTCTGAAAGTAATGTTTCCTGTTTATTTCCATGGAGACCACAACTGATGCAAAGAGCAATAACACTGGTAGAGCATGTTCTCAGCCACAAAATACTGTTTTTTGACATAATGACTACCATTAGCTATGCATTTTTTGAGTGACAAAAAGTAACTGCACGAGGCACTCATAAATATCTGCACCAGTGGAGGTGACCCACTGTTTCACAGCTACTATGATAGCATTGTTGCTAGGAAAAAGGTTGCCCATGCAGTTCAAATTTCATCAGCCTGAACAAATTGAAATCAGGAAGTTCAAAATCTGGATTATACAGTGTGTGTGGTAGGACAGTCCAGCCAAGACTGGAAGTGTGCTCCATGGTCTTCAAACTGGTATGTAGCCTGGCATTATCATGTTGCAAGAGGTGCTGAAAGGCTATCTTCTTCTCTGGTCTGACTCTGGAAGTTCCAGTATGAACATTGGGATCTAGAAAAAGAATCTCCTAATTTTACTAGTTCAAATGTAACTTTTCTCACATATGCAGTTCTGTTTTCCCTTTTAGTTTTAAGATTGAAAAACACCCTTTTCTGTTAAGTATTTGGTTAGCTTTAGAACACTCACATCCCTACCTAGAGTTATTTTATTACTTATACAAGGTAAAAGCTTCACAGCCCTTCTGATTGAAGACCTTTTCTTAGTTATTAAGCAGCATCTGTTTTGACAATATTGCTACAGTTCCAACATAAATTTATTTTGTCTGCTATTGTTTGTTAATATTGTACATATTTCTTAAGTTATGGGCAAAATGAAACTAAACATGCTTAAAAGAGATCATAAATACGGGGAACAGGGTGTTTAGTATGTAAATGGAGTCTACCCAGTGAATTAGAAAATTAAAAGGAGCTTATGCTTCAAACGTCACCATAAACATAATATGGCTCTAATCCAGCAAATATTTGTGCAGATGTGTAACTTTTCTCCTGTGAATAAGATTAATAACATATCTAATCAGGATTTTTAATTCAGGAATCTGCAGGAAAGAGATCTCAGAAATAAGGAAGATGTAGCAGAATATAATACTTTCTGGGAGATCAGGACTTTTGTTCTTTGTATCGATGCTCACCTAACCAAGTATGCTGTGGAATTTATATTTTGCTTAAAAGTTTTCTAGAAGACTGTCTAGTCCTGTGCAGATGGCTCAATAATATATCTTTCACCTGTTTTCTGATCTGAGTTTTCTCTCTTCCACAGAAAACATCAGCTCTAAAATCTGTGCAAAAATAGTTGTACAATTTAATTATATCCATACTTTTCTCTACATTTTCTAACTACACAAAATGAAAGCACTTCATTTAAAGCATTTACAGAAGAAAACACATAAGAAATACAGAAGAAAACATAAGTGTCAGAATTCAAAAGCTTAAGTTTGCATTTTCTATTTTTTAAATAAATCAAATTAAATCAAATATCCTTCTGAAAGATATGCTATTGCAAACTGAAGACATTAAGTTCATTGGAAGAATTACTGGAGACAGTTCTGTCTTTGTGGTATGTAAGAGAGTCCATCCAGATGACTGAATGGCTCATTAAGGTCTAAGAATCTACATCTTTTTATTTATTCATTTATTTATTCATCAAATATCTGCATGTTTATTGTGGTTCTTCAAGGATAACAAGCTGAATCACAGCAGCTGGTGATCCTACTTGGCTAAGGCATATCAATACGTTCCAAAAGGAATAACTTTGACTATTTCGTTAAAGATTAACTTTGGGTAAATAGGATAATCTCATTTTCAGCAATCTGTATATCATCTGATTAGCCAAAAGTGTCTAGGATGATTTGTTTCCAAGTCTTTTTTTCAGCTAATGTTGTTTCAAAGGGATTTCAGCTCATAGATAACAATTGAAAAGTTTTCTTGAAAGTTTGTGAAAGCAATCCATAATGTGTAATTGCAGAAATGGAGTTACACCAATTAGAAACAAATTATACATATATATATATGACTAGTACAAATATGTGGGCATTCTTTCTTGGCAAGAATATAGATATTTTGTCATGTACATGAACATGTACATGAACATAAAGACTGCCAACTTGTAAAATTTAAGATGCTTTGTATGGAACTCACACGTCTAAATATAGGCCCAGAAATAAAAAAAAAGCAAACAAACAAAACAACCACAAAACCAAACTCATATTTCTAAAACCATACCCTTAACACTGAAATCGAATAAGCAGGTCAGCTAACAGAAGTCACAGATCGTACCAGCTGCATATCCACTGTGTACATGCAACATTTACTTGCACTGTATGAGTAGCTTCATCATCTTCATGTATTTTCTAACATGTCAGCTTGCTGAAGAGCCAACCACAGATAATGTTCTTAAAGGGATGTACAGTTTAACTGGGAAGAAGTAGGAATCAATTACTGCCAAAGAGTCATGAAACACAAATAGCTGATGCTAACAACTTCAGATTTGTAGAGGAGAGATCCTCTGGAACTGTGACCTGATATGATTACACCTTGCCTATCAAGTGTTTTTATGAATATGATATTCTGCAGACTAGTTTTTGTGTGAAGAAAATTGTCTGTATTTGGAAATATGTATGGTAGGCACTGAAAAGAGGGATGGGTTTGACCCTTAGCTTGTGAGAATAATCCTGTAGAGAATGTGGCTGATTTGTCTGCCTGCCAGTGTAGGTAAAAAGGTGGCATGAGAAATACTTCACCCTTGGGGCTTAAATGGTTAGCTGCGGTTATTGAGTCACTCTAACAATTTAGGAATGAACTCAAGCAACCTATGTGTCTTGATGTTTTATGTTGCACTGTAAAAGTTTTGTTTGAATGACAAAAATTTGTGCTCAAATTTATTTGGAAGTGTTACTTGAAAAAATCAGTTTCAAGTTCCTGACACTTATTGTAATAGCCTGTGTCCACATAAGTTCGTCTAAGGATGAAGACAACATGTTAGTTCATTCAACAGAAGACTGAAGATGAAACACAACTGTGATTCTGTGATAAAATACCATTTTAAGTCACTGAGCATTATACTCATCTGAGTCACTGAAGCTGGACATTTTGTCAGTGATAGCTTTTACTTGAATGAATGTACTCTAGAATGACTTTTAACCAATATAATACTTTTAATTCAGTGTTTGATGGTATGATAATTAATTATTAGCAAATAGAGTTCTAAATTGCATACAGTCACATAAAGACCAAATCACAACACAACACGTCTTCTTTCAAATGAGAGAATTTCAGTAGGAATATTCACTGCAATGGTCAAATATTTCAACATAACAAGTGACTGCACTGATTATCAACATTTGATATCTGTAAAAAATCTTTTGAATTTTTGTAGTACACGTTATGATACCATTTTCTGATGCAAGTCATTTTGATTCTGGATGTGATGTGACATACAGAAACAAGAAGAATTGCCCTAGTGTTACACTATTATCCATTTATCACATAAAAAAACAACATCTCTTCTGGTTTTGTAGGTTTTTTTCCTTAGTAATGAGATATCTGCAGTTGATTCAAATATATGATGCTTTATGAAATATGATAATATGAATAAAATGTGTGTGTACCAATAGGCATTTAATTCACTTTACTGAGAATGATAAAGAAAACAAAGAAATATAGGACCATGTCATTTTAAATTGTATGCTTTCTGCAAGGACTTCATTATTCCCCTTGTATATGTACACTAGGGTATAGTTTTTAATTATTTGATGGGTAGGATTGGGTTGTTATTTTTTTTTCCCTGTAAGTATTCAGCCTTACATAATTCTCATGAGAAATAGCAGATCAACTAATTGCATTGTGATTTCTTTAGTGCTTTATATCTCCTAAGCTATCAATAATCTCCTTCTGATACAGCATTGAATCATTTATTTTCCTGCAGTGTACATGCATATATACAAATATATATATATTGTACATATGTGCAGAATTATGCAGCATAAACATCACAAACTCTGTTAGGAGAAAATAGTTGTAGTTACAAAATCAAATGCACAAAAGTGATGAAGAAACAGATAAGACTCAATTATTTGAGATGTTCTGGGAAAATAGATCTCTTAATGAAATTGTAAAAAAAATGAAATCAAAGTCTTCTAATTCGTTGCATCAAAATGAGACTCCTTGGTTGCCTTGCCACTGATTTACAAAACCATCACCTATTGAATAAAATAGTAGACAAAATTAGAACATTTCAGAGTTTTACATTGATTCAAAAAGCTGAAAAGTCAAGAAAATATCTCATGGTCATAACACACTGTCTTCATTTTTGAACAAAATGTGAATAATTCTTTGCAGAATGGCCTTCTGGTTCTTTTTTTTCTTTTCTTTTTTTAAATGTTGTGCTACAGATTAGCACATATATATTTAAAAGATTACATTTATTTATTTATTTTTAATATTGTTTCATGTGATCTTTTTTCCCCCATCATTTCATGTGGAATTAATTGTTAAGGAGAACTGTGGAAGTTTAAGTTTTCATTTCATTTTGGAAAAAAGACATCATTCATGGTGTTATTTACAATTTACTGTGAAACATTAGTTTTTTGTAAATGTAAATGGTGGTATTAATTCCTTAAAAACATACATTGTTATATGTTAAAGGCCAGATCCCCTTTGAGACAGAGTTTTCTGAAGTCAAAAATGAATCTATGGAGTTCAGCAAAGTTTATACATATTTGCAAAAGTATAAACAAAAGCATTTTTTTCCACACTATTGAAAACCTTAGGAAGGTTTTAGAACAAGAAATTTTAATGCTGGTGGAATTCTTGAGTTCTCTGAAAAGATAATTTTGCAAAAGAGATACTTGCAATGGAAGAAAAGAGCAGATCTTCAGCCATGTTGTACTGAGATGAATGTGACCAATATTATATTAAAATTTTTGTACGCTTAAGGACTATAAATAATTGCATATGGTTATCTTTGCTTCTGCTTGTACCTCAGCGCAGTAGTAGTGCCATCTAATGTTCTAATTAATCTACAATATCTTTCAAGTCCGACTTTCAACGGCAACAAAAAATGCTTCCAGGAATGATGAAATTGGCCTTGCTCCAGCTGCTACTGTGGCTGCTACTCATATCAGCTCTTGGCTTTTACGGCAAAATGATCAAGTTAAGAAAATCTGGACAAGATATCAGAAGTCAATCAAATGCTCGATTTCACTTTAAAATGCTGAACAGGTGCAAGTGGGGTACATTCAAAGTGGTCATTAGGCGAAACTTGCTTTGGGGAAGGTGGAGCCAACATCTGTGCTTATTTTCACAGATACAAAAGAGCAGGCCTCCCAAGGAAATGTGAGTAGGATCCAAATGGATGAAGCAGCAGGGCTGAATAAAGTATTCTGATTTAAGACTTTCTCTGCTTATAGTAATTTGCATTTGAAAAAAACATGATCAATTTTTTTTTTTTTTTTCTCTTGGGGTAGTGAAGGAGGAATCTGATTTAATTAAGAAAAACATTAACTCCAAGCACCTATCTAATGAAATATTAAGTATATTCAGAACAAGCGAATTATAATCATTTTATAGTGATTTAAATGTTTCCCTCTACTACTACGTGGATTTGTTAGAGTGCTTTTTGTTTTTTTTTGCTAAAAACCTCATCTTAGTTTACCCTTCAGATGTTCTACTTTTTAATGATAGACTGATAGGATCCTCCTACAATAGATCTTTATGACATCATTTTATATTTTATATCCAAAAAAATGAGAAAGGATTATGTGTAACAGTGAAGTAGAGCCAGCTTATTAAATCATGATGTGACATCTTATATTATTAGTGAGATGTGTGAAGAAAACTGGTATGCATTTCTGATTCTCATTGACTATAAAAAAACCTTCTTTTTATATATTATATTCATCCTGTCTAGCTAACTTCCTCATATTGCAGTTACAATGAGATACCTTTATTCCATTTATGTGTCAGTTTTTATTCAAATAATCATTTAGGAATGTGATGTTTTTGGTATATTGCTAACATGTGGCTTGATAGTTCTCCCTACGTCCTGGTACAGCTGTGAATGCTGTAGCTGTATACAGTTAGGTGGATCTCAGGGGAGAACTGGGTGTGAATGCTAACTATGCTAGATTATCAGGACTATGCTGGTGCTGGAAGATCTGCTGAGGATTATATCTGGCCCTGCTTTTACTGGCAATTATTTCTAGCTGATATTGTAGTGTCACATATTGTTACATGACCTTGCAGAAACAGTCATTAAAAAGGCTTTATTTCTGTCCCTGGTAGGCCAGGACAGTGCACTAGTTTATTTGCAACCTGACTATCAAGACACCTATCCTTTGGTATTCAGGAACAATTGCAAATCAATTGCAAATTGTACAACTGGCAACACTAAGGTACTCAGAAGTTGAACCTAAATTGGAAAAGGATTACTTATATTATCAAAATGTCCGTTCATGTTGCCACAATTCTACAATTCTACTTAAACTGTACTATAGTGGTTTTTTTTTTTTTTTTTTTTTAAGTTTAGTTTAGTTTATTTAAGCTTGAAGTAAAAATAGGATTAAGAAGAGGTTTAAGGGCCACAAAGATGATAAGAGGGCTGGAACACCTCCCCTGTGAGGGCAGGCTGAGAGAGTTCAAGCTCTTCTGCATGGAGAAGGCTCAAGGACAGCCTTAAAGCAGCCTTCCGGTACCTGAAGTGGGACTACAGGAAAGCTGGGGAGGGACTTTTATAAGGACAGGTAGTGACAGGATGAGGGGGGATAATTTCAAACGAAGAGGGTAGATTTAGACTGGATATTGGAAAGAAATTCTTTACTATGCTGGCGGTGAGATACTGGAACAGTTTGCCCAGAGACATTGTGGATGCTCCCACCCTGAAGGCATTCAAGGCCAGAATGGATGGGGCTGTGAGCAGCCTGATCTAGTGGGAAGTGTCCCTGCCTATAGTACGGGACGTAGAACTAGATGATCTTAAAAGTCCCTTCCAACCCAAACCATTCTAGGATTCTATGATTTCTCCTATGAGAGTTCTATATAATGGACTGATTAGCCTAGAGTAAAGAAAACTTGGGAAAATCTCATCCATATCTATAAATACCTGAAGGGTAGGTACAAAGGAGATGAAGCCAGGCTCTTTTCAGTGATTTCCAGTGCCAAGGCAAAAGGCAATGGGCATGAACTGGAATGCAGGAGGTCCCATCTCCTGTATTCACCAGGAAGCGCTTCTATGCAGTGTGAGAGACAGAGTCCTGACACAGGTTGTCCAGATGCTGTGGATTCTCCTTCTTGGACATCTTCAAAATCTGCCTGGACATGGTACTGGGACCCTGCTCTGGGTGTCCCTGCTAGAGCAGAGGCTGTGCCAGATAGACCAAGAGGTTTCTGCTTGCTTCAGCCATTCTGTGATTTCTGTGAATTTGTGATAGGTGTCTCTGACCAATCTAGTAGAAAACATGGAAGCTTAGTTTTTTACACATTTGTCAGTGCAAGCATAGCGCCTCAGTACAAGTTCTACTGCGAAATAATCAGATATGAATGTTAGTCTTAATATCAGTTATGTGAATATGACACCCCTCCTCAGCTCTCCCCC
>JAOWBP010053084.1:0-48842 GCA_028571105.1 Tragopan temminckii
GGGCCGCCCCCGATGGGGCGGAGCGGGGCGGGGAGCGCGGCCAGGGCTGCGGGGAGGGCGGAGTGGGGGGAGCCTGAGCTTCCTCGTGTCTTGCAGCGCATCCCTGCGAACCCAGAGGTTCCCTCGGCTGAGTGGTGCCCGGCTCCGGCAGGTGGGGGGTGTGCGGGAGGGGAATCCAGGGGATGCCCCAGTTGTGGGAGTATGGTCACAAATGAAGCCTGGCTTGGGCACCTGGGGCCGAGTTCCCAAAGGTGCCCCATCCCAGGTACCAGGACTGCATTCCCAAAACGCGCCCTACTTCAGATAGTAGGACTGCAGTTCCAAAGGATGCCCTAACCCAAGTACTAGGACTGGGTTTCCCATCCCAAGCACCATGGCTGAATTCCCAAAACATGCCAGATACCAAGACTGCAATCCCAGAGGATGCCCCAGCCCAGGCACCCAGGCTGGAAAAACTCTCACCATCAGCTCCAACTTCATGCAGAACACCCTGGGGATGCTTTGTGGCCTTCACCACGTAGGCTAAAGTAGTTACTCCTGCCTTGAAATGCCCCAAACTCTGTGATATTCAGAACCAGATCCACGCACGCTCCACACTCCACCATTCTGCCTTTGGGATGGTGTTATAGGGCCAGCAAACAGCCATGGGGGAGGGCTGGGGGTGCACAGAGGCACTCAGTATTCTGTCAGAGCAGCAGAGCCTTTGTCTGCTCCTGACCTTTCCCACTGCTTTGTGGCTTCCCTGCCTTTTTTTTTTTTTTTTCTTCTTCTCCTT
Source organism: Tragopan temminckii (assembly GCA_028571105.1). NCBI lineage: Eukaryota > Metazoa > Chordata > Aves > Galliformes > Phasianidae > Tragopan > Tragopan temminckii. Next base: position 776 of record JAOWBP010053084.1, read on the forward strand.
TTGAAGGAATTTAAATAGAAACAGCCCACACCAGGGGAAAAAAAATAAATAAAAAGGCAGAAACAAAGGAATCGTCTAAACAGCTGGTTTAGCAAAACAAGCAGCTCTTCACAACTGCAGATTGTAATCTGTGTGTGTGTGTGTGTGTGTGTGTAAAATATGAGGAGTTCAGGAGGAGCCATCTGGCGTGGGGAAACACTGACATGGCAAAAGCAGCAGGGAAGGGGGGCAGCAAGGGGGGATTATTGGTATTCCAGCAGCATCTTTGGGGCTGGCGGAGCTGAGAGGCCCTTTGTGGCTGCATCGCAGAGTGGAGCAGAGCTGCCCATGCTGCACAAAGCCCTGAAATAGGGGTTTATCCTTAAAGCAAGCAGAGCAAAAAATAAATAAGAGAAAATTAAAAGAAGAGACACACCCCACCACAGTGAGAGTAAACACAATGGGAACCAAACCCACTTGGGAAAAGCAAAAAGACCCCAAATTCTGCCCCACTGCGGTCCTACAGGAAAAGGATGCTCTGAAGCTGAAGTTTCCCCTGAGCTGCACTGTTAAATCAGCTCTTCTGTGCTAAACACTGTGCACAGAGTGTGATATGAGCCTTCTACATCTTTGGATTGGGGGATTTGTTTCTGCTCCCAGATGGAGACTGGATGTGAGTTATTCAAACCCAAATGGAAGGCACCCAAACACTCCCAAATTCCCCTATTTCCTCCCGGACACAGCACACATCCAAACTCACTTGCACACCCTGGCTGCTCTCCAGCATTTCAGCTTGAAGACCCCCAAGCTAATTGTCCTTAAATACCAAACAATATGATGCACTTGGGCTCACATTAGCCCAGGAGCATCTGCTGGCTGCTCGGCAGCCTCCAGGAACCAGATGGGAAGGGATGTTCTCGTTTAAAGGCTTCTGCTCATGGCTAACAGGGATTTCTTTGCTACGTGGTCACCGTCCTCGTTTCAGGATGGGCCCAATGTCTCATTCTGAAAATCCTTCTGAGAATCTGCCCAGCACAAAGCCACTCATTCCAGGATGCTGAATCCGTATTCAGGCAATGCACAAGTCGGAAACTCAGTGATTTCCAGAGCTCTGACCTAGTTGGACAAAGGATTAATTGGGATTGAGATCAGAGCGGTTTTCATTGCTGCTTGTAGACACAAACCCACCCAGCTCCCACTGCTGATTGGGGTGACTTTTTGCCATTCCTCTTCCCATCTGTTGCCCGTCGGCTGTGCAGCTTTCAGGTTGTGGGCTAAGCCTAAATGAAGGGAGGTACTTGGGTTAATTAAAATTAACTAAAAATGAACAGCAGCTCAGACACCCCGAGAGCTGGCAGAGGACTGAAGGCACTGTGTGTGCCCACACGTATCATCCCAGCCAACAGCAGCACTCAGTTGGGGCCTGAGAGGATACAGAGCGCCCAGTTTAGGCAAGCACCCGATCCTAAGGCTTATTTTCAATCAGAAGATCAGTAATTAGCAGCTTTGCTGCATGGACACCACCTAGAAAAGCATCAGTGTTACCCACATCAGTGGGTCAAACTCTGTAAGAGTTTCACTGCTCCTTGGCTTAAGACACACATACTGCAAATGGTGTCACTTCCAACAGACCAAGATCTGGGCTGATCTGCAATCAAACATCTTCATGATAAGAGCTCTGCATCAGGAGGGCACCTGCAGTTGTGCTGCTGGAATGGCACTTGCTATGATGAGATAGAGGTCTTGGCATCATCTGGATTCCCCATTGATTCTCCTTTTGGGAGGTGTCAGAAGCAAGTAGAACAGCACAGCACCCAGTTGCATCTATGCCCGTGTTTATTTATACTGAACAGCTTTAAAAATACAGAATAAAATAGCTTTATCTACTATTATTCACAACATCTGGTCCAAATATTACATTTTTAAATATTTGTTTAATGAAGCGATGTTAGAAAAAAATACGAAATTAAAAAAAAAACTCCATAAAAGAATTACACATCTCAGAACAACAAAAAAGAGGAAAAAGGGGGGGAAAAAAAGGAAGAAAAACCCTCTTGCTTAACAAAGAAGTTTTACAGCCAAAGTCAGTCACGAAAAATCATGAGAAAGAAAGAAATATTTATCCCCACTGCCTAAGAACAGTCAATAGTTTGTTACGCCCAAGGTTGTCATAAAGAGACAAAGTACAATAATTTGGACTGGCAGCAAGATGGTTGACCTGGAAAGATGTAATAAATGCCAGATAATACACAAGGCAATTCTAAATATCTCTCTCATATCAATATGTATGGATGACAATGCACAGTCACAGTCGAATTAGAACGAGACAGGAATAGTTGGGATGTTTCTAAACACAGATCCCCAGTGCAGCCCAGCACTCAGCTGGATGGACTCGTGGGCAGAAGCTGAACACTGGCAAACTTGTGGCCTCCTCCAATACTGTAATGACCTGTTGTAGCTACAGAAACATGAGAGCACTGAGTGTCTGTCATCCCATGCCCCAAAAAGGCTGTCAGCCTTGGCAAGGAATAGTACAAAACATGCCCCAAGTGGGACATTTTGGGGAAAATAACGTGATCCGCTTACTCAGGCAGATTTTGGTTTAAGAAGGCCACATCAAAGAAACACTGGGTTGTGCTGGTCCGTCACATGCGTTTTCTACACTGATACACAAGTCATGTTAAGCACAGGTTGTATTAGATGGTGTGAACATCCAATGGCTAACTGAAACCACTGGAAGCTGGCTGTTATAAACCACGTGTGCCTGCAGTGTTGTTTATACCACAAATGAACACCTTCTGTCACGGACACAACACCGACCGTGGTATAAACAGCACTGAGGATTTCAGTTTGCAAGAGCCAATTCTGCACCGGGAGTACAGAGATCTCAGTAGGGAGATGAACAACAAAGAAACCCTTTAGTTTTTGGTAGGAACGTAAAGATGGGTAAATAAAGTATACACAACTACTATAGATTCGTCAATGAAGAAATTCTACCATCACATGACATTGTCATGACAATCATACCACTCCCTCCCAGGAAAACTGCAGTCATTATCCTGAGTGGAAATGTTATTCTTAATATATGGAAATAAAATACTGCAATATTCATGTACAAACCAAGTTGTCATATTTCAAGTCAGTATTAAAAGGCATAAAGCAAATTCTGGGTTTAAAGGTTGAACTTTCTGAGCGAGGTAACTGATCACGTCCCTCCGCCAACACATTCCAATATGACAACATTAATCAGTCATAGCTGAGCTCGCTATGAAACCTAAATTTCTATAGGTATAATTTGCACATACTTGCTTTAGAAAAACGTGTTTCAACATGTTAGCAACAATCCTTAATTTAACCTTAAAAAAAATACAAGATTGATTACAAAAGTCCAAAGTTGTGTCCTTTTGCACACGGTTTAAACCATCTCTGATATGACAAAATGATATTTCTACCATGAATATTTGCCCTTCCACCTCAACGTTTGGTCAAAATGTCTCACTGCCTCTTCACTCATCCACCAGGTGTTGTCTGCTGTAGGTAGCTTTGCTCAGCACTGCAGTTTGAAAGGCAGGCAATCACAGACATGGGACAAACGCAATATTGCATGTACAGTCACATGTGTGAGCCATACCCAGCCGCCCTCACACACCGAAGCCCAGATAGAAACAGCTGACACAAAGGATTTAAGTGCTTTTCAAACCAGCAGCAACTGCTGCACTGCAGCTCAACCCGCGCTCCTCCAGGTAAGGGCATTTCACACCAGCCACGCTAAGACTCAAATGTAGAAAAGAGGACAAGGGAGGAATATTTAGGGTCCACGACTGCCTGCCGCTTGCACAAAAATGGGGGCAATTTCAGTGCTTCCCTCACAAAGGAAAGTAAGCATTGCATTGCACCGCACCTTCTTTGAGTGGCAGCCCTGGGACTGCTCCAGGTGCATCGGAAAGAGAAAGGGGAGCTTCTCTTTCCAAGGCAAGTTACCTGTCAGCTCTGTTCTCTGCTTGCCTCAAAGCTCTACAGAGATGCATGCTTCAATATAAAGATTCAGGGTGCAGCAGCTGCATCAGAACCTTCCCTGCACATCCAGGGAAACACCACCAACACCATCATAACCTTTTGCTACACGTTACTTTTGCTATACATTACACGTGCTTCAGCAGATCTCCATTGCAAAACTGAGGCTCATCTCTCATCATTCATATCTGTAGTAAGATTGACAGTGTCGTTACACACAATACAAATCTGGTTACAAAAATGACTGCTAACTACAACTATTTATTTTAGTGTTACCGAGTTAATTGGCTAGAAAAGCAAAGCATGCCAGCTAAATGCTACTGCACTTCTCAGCCAGTCCATAGAATCAGTATGGTAGAACCAAAAGCTGAGAAAGAATTAAATCTAAGTTGGATAGAGTCATCTGGTTTCACCTCTTTGGATAAGCCTGGCCCATGCCACTGGAGACGGGTCGTGTTCTGCCCCAGGAAGAAACAAAATCCTTGGATTCACTGCCTTAATTTAACCCACGTGTCACAAATCATCTTGGTAGTTCTTTCTGACATGATCAAGTGAAGACAGTGCAGAACACAAAAAGCTTCACTCCATCCAAAGGTGAGAGAAGATCACTATTTATTTCTCATTGTCTTCTCTTCAATGTGTAAGCATTCGTATCTGGGGGGAAAGTTGAGCAAAGCCTCAGGACACAGCAATCACTGCTGTGCTCAGCTCCCAGGAGCATCACTGGAAGTGATGCACTTCAGCATTTAAGAGGTGGCAGTGCACAGAATACCAAACCTTTGCCTCTCTCAACATTTTTATGACAATCAACTTTGGCATTTTATGTGACAATAACCACCATACACGACTGGATTTTCCTTTGTTTCCTTGCCCATTTATTTTAACTCCTCCATCCCTCTCACACATCTTTGGTTGCACGTGAAGTTGGGAAATTTGGAAGTTCTGTGCCACTAATTAGAAGTCTCCACATTCAAATCTATTTGTAAGTGGATGTGAAAATCTAACATCTCGCTACCTGTAGAGGAGAATTTCAAATGACAAAAATGACTTAGTTTTAAAGGCAAACCAACCTTGTCTATGACACAATAACTCTTCTGACTAGCTTTCAAGATAGACCGACTGACACAAAGACTGCAAACTACTGAAAGTTCCCTGAAGCAGGAACAAACACATGCTTTGTTATGGAAAAAAAAAAAAACCAAAACAGTATTATTTTATGTTTCTGGAAACAGCCATGACATGCTGAAAAAGGATGTCAATGAAACCATTCCAATCCTACACTACTCAGTACTGATCCATAAAGCTCTTTCCTTGCCCTCCCCACCCCAACCCATCCATGCTTCAATAACAAATTCACGTGGAAGTAGACTCAGAAAGCAGAGTTCCTGCGCTCCTGTCCAGTAGTCAAACCTTGATAAATATATTAGTGAATTACAGGATCTACTGTTACGTTTCTCCAGGAACACAAAACGCAAGCACTGTAGAGCATACTGGCCTTGAAATTACATTACACTACATTTCCCTGATGATCTCCACAGCTTAAAAATGCTTTTGGGGCCACACCAAAGTCTAAAACTAACTTGCAATAGTAAGAACATTAAACATGAATGAAACTTTTAATTATGAATGCATGATGAGCATGAACACTCACATAACATCAGAGCTGAGACTATTCCAGGAAAAAAAAAAATATCTGAATGGTGCCCTGGTTGGACCCAATACCCGTTAAACCATCCAGTGGATGAGGACATCAAATGTAGTGTCTCTGCCATTCAAGATCACCTCTGTAGAAGTAGCAAGCTTTTACAGTAATTCCACAAAGAGGAAAAAAAAGAGAGGCAATGCAACAGAAGCCAATCATAGGCAGCACAGGATCTCAACATCCAAACAAGAAATTTTGCACAGATGCACACCAGTGAATGCTGGTTGCATTCTGATCACGTGCATACAGGTGTGAATCCCTCTGAACCACTTTTTTAGCCTTCTTGTTTAGGAAACATCTAGTTGCATACATTCATTTCACTGTCAGAACTGCTATCAGGTTCCACCTGGAAGTTAAGTCTCCCATCTCTATAAAAGTCAAGCTACATCCCATTAAAGAAAACCTACTCCTGGACAGTACTTAGCTGGTTAAAAGCCAGGCAGAAAAAGGAAAATTTAAAAATGCAAACTGATACAACATGAGTGATTCTTTCTAATGCAAGAAGCCAGTAGAAGTCATTCAGAGTTTTCACAGGCAAAGTTCTTATGGAAACTTCTGTCTTAATGCTGGACATCTGACTGAACCATCAAGCCATCTGAAAAATACTCTCAGGATTTGCCAGTTTAAACTAAGTCTGGTTTCCAGGGATCTGAAACTATGGAATGTGCAAATCAGTGGTCAGAAACAATACAGACGTGATTAGGCATAATCAGAATTATTACTTTTTCCTTTTCACAGGATTCAGATTTTCTGGCATGACTAACATTGCCAGCAATGAGCAAGCCAAAAATGCCAGCATAAATGACTTAAATAAAATCACCATAAAAAGTAACATTCTCAATAGCACCTACATACTTCAGGAACCTAAGTCCCATCTAAAATAAGCAGACTTGGGTACGCAGGTATCTATAGCTTTGGACAAAAGGAAGAAAAGAAATCCAACAGAGACACTATATCTGGCTACCACCACCCATAACAGGAAAGCTTTTTTTCTCTCTTTTTTTTTTTTTTTAAATCTGTCTCAGCTCTGGTTCCAGAATTTAAATGCAGATATACAAAACATATATTTTAATGCTTCTTAATCAGCAAGAAACTGCAAATACATCTTTTACTACAACTAGATAATATAGTTTCAACTAAGGCTATACTGTAGCTTCTGAGTCTTCATCTGAACTCCTGCAGTTACTGCTTTTCCTGAAGCCTTTCCATGTGTAACCCATGAAGGTAGGGCTGATGGGCAGGAAGCTGAAACACCTATATTTTTTGATGAAGTTCATGCCAAAAGGCAAATCATACGTTTCCATGCCTTCCAGTGACTTGTTTCCTTTACCAACCCCTTTCTTCCATTTCCGTATTCCCCTTTCTTCAGGGCTTCCTAGAAGTAGAGAAATAAAATAAATAGGTACACATACACACGTGTATTAGGAGGAAGAGCAGAAAGAAAACAAGCCTCAAGACTCAAGCACCTTGTTCAGTAAAGCACAGGGAGAATCTTCTAGGAAGAGGAAATAAAAATACTGGAAAACACAATTACATATCTGGAAGTTGAAGCAAACTTTTGCTCTCAAAATGGAATATTCTGAATTCCAAAATATTTTTACTGGGTCTTCTGGAGAAGTCTGGAGCAGGCTCTGGACTAGGCTCTGATCCAGCTGTGGATGTCCCTGCTCATTGCAGGGGAGTTGGACTAGATGACCTTTAAAGGTCCCTTCCAACTCTAAGAATTCTATGATTCTAAGCGTCTTCTGGCCTGTTTTTTTCCTTTGCTATTTTCTATTTTTAAAGAAAATTGAGATCTTAACTTGAAAAGGGATCAATGCATTATCAAAGAATCTGAGGCATACAGGAATGAAGTACCCTGCTCCAGAAAAATCAACGAAAGCAGCAGCATTTACCTCCTCATCTCCTGCCTCCCTCCCTGAAATGCTGTGCTATCACCATTCAGAGAAGCAGTCACTATTGCAGGTAAAACAACAGTTCACACTGACCTGGAATGGTATTATCCAAAATAAATGCAACACAGCCACCAACAAACATGGCTGTAGTGAGAAGAACATTCAATACTTGGTCGATGCCTGCTATTCCTAGAACAGAAAAGAAAAATAATTTATTGTTTACTTGAACTTTAATCACACATAAGCACATTCTATTGATTTACAAGGGAAAATGGCTATTGAGTTCAGTGAGGAATTTGCTCAATCTTCCACTGAAGAGCACTGTATTAATATTGTAATCTAACTCTTTGCTTGAATGACCTACTTTTCTATGCAAGCTATGCTCTTAAATCTAGTTCTGAACTGACAGCTGTAAGAAAACCTTTTCTTTTCAAAATCAGTTTCAGTGCCCCTCTACAGAGCTTTCTTTTCATCACATTCACTATCAAAAGCAACAGTCTGAAATTAAGTGCATTAAAATTCAGATTCCACTCACATCCACAGTGACAAGAAAAGCTGAAAAATGAAAACAAACTCCCGGTTTTCAAGTCCAACTCAGTATTTCCACCTGTTCTTTCAACACTTTTCACAACTCAGGATCACCTTTGCAGTCCCTCTTTCAGTCCAGCTGGCAATTGTGTCCTGACATTGTTCTGCAATCTTACCCAGAAAAGCAGGACAACTTGAGATGTACCCCAACAAAACACTCAACTTCAATCTCAACATCCAAATTAATTTTCCTCTGAATGCAGCTGTCTTCTTACCGATAGCTTTTACTGCCTCCATAATAACTTGAATTTCTTATATACTTAGTATGGACTTCATGTATACGAACAGCAACACATACCTGTCACCAGTGGATTCTGTTTGAGATAGCTTGGAAGGACAAGTCCAAAGAAAATGGAAAATCCAAGTACAAACAGGTTGCGAGAAGAATTTAAATCTATGAACTGGAGGTTAGACAGACCCACAGCTGTAATCATCCCTAAATAAAAACAGCACAAGTCTCACTCTTTAGGCCTTTTTTTCTTAAAATAATAAAAAGATAGCAACACAAATGCAGCACTGGAGTAAAAAGATGCTGCCACAGAATACATGAAGAGGAGCAAAAAACATACGTTACCAAAGAGAGTGCAGAAGAGGGCACCAAGCACGGGGTCAGGCAGGGATGCAAACAGAGCACTGAACTTGCCAACCATCCCAAGCAAAAGCATGAAAGCTGCTCCATACTGAATAACCCTGCGGCTTCCAACCTGCAGGAGAACAAAAAGGAAAGCACGCTGGCAAAAAGTCTACACTTTATCCATCTTCATCCTTTGCATTTTGTTATTCATTTTCACATTCAAACTTCCACATATTTTTTGCAGGCTTCAGAGCCTTTACAAACACCTCAGACTCAGCTGTAACATGGCTGCAGTCCAGTTCTAACATAACTTTAAGTTTGCTTTAATTAGCTTTAACAAAACCATCTGTAAGTGCTGTAGTCACTATAACCACGTGGCATGGTCCCATCCACAATACGGAAAATAAGTAGACCGTAACTAGGAGAGATTATAAACAGATCAGCAGTAACACAAGCAAAAAGAACTCATGTATTGCCACCCTTTTACACAGTAATACATATAATAATCATCTTTCATGCAATTCACCTGAAGGAGATACAACCTTTCTAGACAGATTATCAAGAGATTTTATAACATCCCTCCAAGATCAAAACTGAATGCACTTCAGATGCAAATCATGGCTGTGCTAATGCTGAAACCAAGTGTCTGCACTTCCTTCCCTTTTCTATTTTAAGCATCCAGACATCAGGGCAGTTGCTCTCTGGCACTATGTTGTAATTGCAATTGATTAATCTGAACATTCAACATTTTAATAGTGTTACACAGCTTAAGAGGTTCACTAGGAACAAAAAATAAAAATAAAAACGTTATACAGCAGTTTCTAGCAAAGTTCTCTGCAGACCTTCTATTAGAATACTATGTTCCAAATAAACTGAAATTTATTTGTTAATCACACGTGACTGAGCTAAATGAGTTAAATCTATACAAGTTAGCTTGCAACTTTCCCAATTTGTGTGTGAATAAATATATTCCTTTCCTTATGAGCACCAACACGTTGGTCTAAAACTACCTTGCTGTATGAAATAACCAGATGCTTTTAAAAAAGAAAAATCCCCACGATAGTGACATTGATCAACCTCTACAAGTCAAAGAAATTAAACTTCACTGAAGATTTGAAAGCAACTGAAAGCATCTTGGTCAGCATCTAGCTTAAACTACGTAATTACTCCAAGGCACTTGTATACGTGCTCAGAGATTGTTTTGGAAAATATGAGTAAGGATATGGTACCTTAAAGATGTACCCACATCACTGACATTATGGCATAAGCCAGCTATAATTTTGGCCTAACAATTGAGTTTTAATCAATCACCCTCTCATCTAGTATAGCTCAAAGGCTTTGCTGTCTGGATGGAAATCCAGTTGAAGCTTCAAATTTAAAATTCTAAATGCAACCAATACTAATTTCAAGGCAGGTATATGCCTTTTCAAGAGTTGCAGTGGTATAATGGGATCACTATAATTATTTAGACTTTGCTCATGAGCACTGAAGATTGCCTTTTACAACTAACAGCAGAATATCTAAGTTGTAAGATCGATTCTAATATAAATTGAAGTTGCAAAGCTGTTTAGATTTTTTTTTGGGACAAATACTCAGACAGCAAAACAGGGCAAAACACTGGAGCACAGCCATCCAGCTGAGCCACTCTGGATAAGGCACATTCAACTCTTCCATCATACTCTCTGAACAAACCTAATTGTACTTAACTCTGTTCTCTGTTTCAAGAGAAAATGCATGCTCATTCCTGCGCCCTTAATAAAAAAACATTTGTTAATTCATGGAACTACGAAGTGAGCAACAGAAAGAGCAGAACAAAATAAACCTTTCTCCAAACATTTTTCTAGCAAATTTCTTCTAGGAAATTTCCACCAACTGAAAGGAGGACTTATACAGACAGCAGATGGTGCTATTAGTATTTATATTCCACTGCAAAAGCAAACAGAGCCATCCTTTGTGTAGAAGAAAAAAATATGGCTGATGATAAATCCATCATCTATATTGGATTAAGTTGGGGGATGAGTTATTTCAAGAGGAGCACATACATTCCGTATCTCGCTTGCATGAAGTAGATTTATAGCTCCCAAGCCAAACACACAACAGGATGTACGCAGTTACAACGTAAATTGCTCTTACTGATTTTGCTGATATTTCTTAACAAGGTTAAATTAACAGTATCAAGCAAATCCATCTGCAGCCCAAGGTCCCCCAGTTCAGCACAGCACTCAACCACCCATCCAGTTCAGTACGTAAACAAAGGAATTCCTCAACTGCTTACATATTTTGCTGAGTGACATTCTCCCCAAAATGTAATCCCTTAATCATGCTCAGTGATTTACAAACATATCACAATAGAGGCATTTTAACTTTGAAGTTACCTTCACTGCAGCTCCTGCTCTAGCTCTGTCAGTGTAACATCCTAGTACAGATGTAGACAAGACCCAAGGATCTCAACTTATATTTCATTGTGTCAAAATGAGACACTGAAAACAGTCCTGTAGCAACACTTTCACAGCTAAGAGATCCAGAGGAATATCAATTTCTATACAGTTTACAGTGTCTATGCCTCAACTCAAGAACACTACAATCCTGGAATACTTTGCTGGTTTTCAAAAGGCTAGTTTATTTAGCATCATTTGCATTATGAACATTTTAAAACTCCTGTTTACTTAGAATGAAAATAAGATTTTTGGCATCCTTTTCTAGAATGGATTTCTATTAGTCAACATCTGATGCTTAAGTTTAGAATACTGTATAAAGTTTAGTCTGCACAAAGACTAGCTACAAAATATGAAAATAGCATAAGCCAACCATAAGAAGACAAAATAATACTCAAGTCGCTGACTGATTAAGGTAAAGAACATACCTTCGTGATGCCCAGGACACCAATGTTAGGGCTGGAAGAAGTGGATCCATTTCCTGTCCCAAATACTCCATCCAAAACACAGGAGAGACCCTCAATAAAAATTCCTCTGTAATTCAGAAACAGAAAACTGTCAAACTTGTATTAGCATAAACTCACTCAGATGGTGCTTTATGACCGCGGTGCCTGTTAAGGCATCTGTCCCACATGAATTACTACAATTGACATTTCAACTTCCAATACAGCTGGAAAATCAACTTGTGTTCTGACTTTCTGTGTCTCAGATTCCTAAAATGAGAAAATTAAACCTCATAGAATCATAGAATTGTTTTGGTTGGAAGGGACCTTTAAAGATCATTTAGTCCAACTTCCCAGCAATGAAAGGGGACATCTACAGCTGATCACAGCTCAGAGCCCTGTCCAGCCTGACCCTGAATGTCTCCAGGGATGGGACATCCATCACCTCTCTGGGCAACCTATGCCAGTGTCTCACTACCATTATAGTAAAAAACTATTTCCTTATATCCAATCCAAATCTCCCCTCTTTTAGTTTGAAGCCATTTCCCCTTTTCCTATCACAACAGACTCTGCTGAAGAGTCTGTCCCCTTCTTTCCTACAGACCCCCTTTAAATACTGCAATGCTGCTCACTTTCAGGTCTCCCCAGAGCTTCCTCTGCTCTGGGCTGAACAGTCCCAACTCTCTCAGCCCGTCCTCCTACGGGAGGTGATTTAGAGTTCCCTTCCCAATGAAACTGTATTATTTCTTAATTTTTATAGATCCCAGTAGGAATGGGACTAAGTTTCCTATGTTACATTTGAATCAGAGTTGGACTTAGCTCTTCCATCTTTCACTTCACATCCTTGGCCCTTGTGTCCAACATATAATGTCAGAGCACAGTCCTGTCTTGCCCCAAGGGAAAAAACATGACATAAAATAGAATTGATACTCATTTTTTCCTTTTTCTTTTTTTGACATACCTGTTTATCGCATGAATAGGAGGAGGAGGAGCACAAGACAACCTGGCACAGGCATAGTAATCTCCTATTGATTCAATAATGCTAGCAACAACTGCGCTAAGCATTCCTATAACTCCAGCAGCTGAAATTGTTGGCAGCCCCCACTGAACTGTGAAGAAAACAAAACTGAAATGTCTCATGCCACATAAAACAATTTAGATATCAAAATGTACAGCAACTTCTTATTCTCTAACGGAATCAACAAACTCCCTTCACAGTCACACAGGCTGGCAAGTTCAATTAGATTAAAGGAACAAAGGAATAACCATCTAACTGACTGCTTTGATCATGTTTGGGGGCTTTCCACCTGCTCAGAAGGAATCTGAACTACTTATAGGGGAAAAAAAAACAATTCAGATCAGTGAGGCAAACGCCTCTTTATTATCATTCCTCTGAAAACTCAGTCTTTGGTTACAAGTTTAGTCTATCAAACAAAGACAATGTCCAACAGCCAGCTATGATCAATGCACAAACAACTACCAATTCTAAATTTCTGTACAAGGGAAAGTAAGATTAATTTAAGCCTGCAGAAAAGCTTGGCAGGTTTTCCACAGCCACTGCCTTTATGCTATTATCTCACTGAAATACAGTCTCTCGCAACAAAAGGAACTTTTAAGTTACACAAACATGAAAGAAGAAGGCTTCGCAAATAAGAAAGGTCTAATCAGGGTGGAAAAATTTTCTGCCTCTTCTTTCCCCAAAACCTTCTATTATACATCTTGCAAGTAATGCTTTAGATGAGTTTTTTCTAAGATGAGTTTTCTAGATGAGTTTTTTTCTAAGAACTAGCCAAAAACAAAGCACATGAAAAACCACAGTGAAAATACTTCATTATGATGTATGGGTATTCACAACAATTTATATTACTCTATTCTGGAAGAGTATTATTCTGTTATGATTATGTTAATTTCTGAGCAGCACAAGCACAAACCAGTGTACAGCTCTATCTCAAGTCCTAAGAAAAAGACTTTAACAACTTTAGACTTAGAGGTAGCTGGCAAAAGAATAAAATCAACCAAGGTGCCACAAAAAGCATTTTGCACTGTCTTTTATGCACTCTTCTGCACTTTCATGAGCATTGACTGGCATCTGCCAGTTTGCCCATAAGCCCAATTCTGGAAGTCAGATTATTTGCACAGCTGTCTAATAGTTGTGCTAATTCAAGAACAGTTGCCTTGAGGGGCAGGGAAGTGTATTAAGCTGGAAAAACTCCAGGCACTAGTGATTCCTTTACCAGTGAGAATGAGTAACTCCTGTAGAGAGTTACTGAAGTCGTAATAACCCATCCTTATTATTGTAACATCAACTGCAGCTGGCCACAGTACTGGCAAGTACAGATAAATCAACCATTTACCTGAAGCCTTATGTTAAATACACAGTCATATCCATATTATTAGGAGTCAAGAGTTAGCTAGATATAATCTAGCAAAATTGATGTTGGCAGGCTATCAAACGAAAACGGCCCTTACAATCAAACATACTTACAAGGATAAGGAACCTTGAACCATGGAGCTACTAAGAGCACTCCTCGTCGGGCATCCGTGCGAGCATAGAAGCCGTACTTGGAACTGTCGGGGGGAAAGACATCTGTCACAGTGAAGATGAAGCAAAGCAACCACGACACCAAAATAGCTAAAATTATCTGCAAAAGAAGATAAAGAAACTGTTTAAAAATCACCTATCATCATCAATATTCATCAATAGCAAACAGTTTCTGCACAGAGTATCTACTGCACACGCATCTGAGTGCGATCTTAAGTGATATTTTATGTCTGAAGAAGCAGTAAATCCTGCAATAGATCTGCTGAGTATCTTTTACTTCTAATGAAGGTGCTGTTACAGAAGCTTTAGAATAAGTCTGCTATCTTGCTAACAAATGGAAAAGTCTCCAAATGGGCACTTATACGAGCTAGTGAATTAGTCCCGTGAATTAGTCTCAATGTTAACAGAAATAAAGGAAGCCTTTCACATGTTGAAACAGAATGCTGCTTTCATAAAGCTAGAAGATAATAATCTTGTCATCCCTTTTTTCAGAGGACTCCGTTTAGGCTTTCACTACATGCATAAACATACATCCTTCTCTACCTCTTCCCTCCATCACCTTCACTGCTCCATCAGAGATGGATGCCAGAATGGGATCTGGCAAGACTACAAGGAGACTATCTCCTATGGCAAATGAGCCATCTAGTTAAGTTTCCCATAACCACATTCAAGCCTTTAGCTCACCTTTGCCATCTACTGTACTACCGAGAAAAATCAAAATCAAGCAAAAAAGCCCCCAAACATTAAATTAGGGTCACTTTTGCCCACTGAAGAATAAATTCAGCTACTTACAGGGAACATCTTAAAAAGCTGCAGCCTATATGCTGTCCATCCTTTTTTTGATTTGTAAATGGGTAAAGGAAATTTGACATTTCTGGCATACTGAGAAAACAGCAATACGAGGAAAATAGTCCTGAGAAGGAACAAGAAAAGGAGGAGGATGGGACAAGAGAGAAATGTCATTAGCACCAGTCTTTTAAAAAACCTTCTCAGCACAAACCTGATCATCTTTCAGGCTGCTCAGACTTCAAATAGAAGTGTACATTTTACATTTAGAGCGAGACAAAACAAAATGAGAGAATTTGTTTTAAATAAATCATTATTCTGCATACTCCCAAGCAACATCACTTGCATTCAATTCTTAAGAACCCCAGTGTTTGTTGCATATGTTACTAGAGTACGATTCTATGATGTGATTCTAGCTGTAACACTAACAGAATAGAGCCCAAAAACCAAGATGCCAGTCAACTGCAGGTCAGCAGTACCCTAGTTCATTAAAGTTTTTAGATGCCTTAAGTGTTATACATTTCCCCATTGTCAAAATTGCTAAGCTCCTCTGTATGTTAAAAATAATTTAAGTCTACAGCTAAAGTAAGTACCCACTGCAATATAAAATAAAAAGGAAGCGGTTGATCAATTCTGAAATAACCAAAAACCATTTTGCTGTAAAAAGGCTACAGAAAGAGTCAAGCTGTCTGAAGGAGCAAAGCTTTCCTGCAATTCAAGCTTATGTTTTCATCAGATTTACTAAGGGGAGAAAAAGAAGACTGAATTTAAGCATCCCTCCCTTTCCTACCCAGGATCAGTTTCAGCTTGCATGAAACAAAACAGAGCTTCATTTTCTCCCTCAATCTCCAGGAACAAAGAGCTCTGCACCACAAGGGCGTCATTTGCAGCCTTTCCCCATGACTGAAGTCAAATGATAAAGACACCTTTTCCCTTGCGTTCAGGAAATGCTTTGGCATTCCTCCAGAAGTCCATTACAGAAAGATGATGGACTCCACTCCCTAACAGCATGTCAGCCCTGAGGACAAACAGTTACCAGGATTTTTTTGTTAAAAAAAAAAGAAAAGAAAAAAAAAGCTGCATTATTTAAGACAGTGAGGAGGATACATGCATTGCATGGCATGAGGCTAAGCAGGACAAAGAGACAAGACATGAAAACTAAACTTTTCTTCACAAGCAGAGACAAATTCAGGAATACTTTCCCCTTTTAGAGATGGGTTGTGTTTCATCATTAAATTATTTCAGACTGTAACCTACAGAACAAGGTCAACAAAATCATTCTGGAGACTGAAAATCCTGTCAAATCACATCTGCAGCTAACGAAGGCAAACAGCTCCTACATAAATATTATCCCACTGTGCTAGATAGTGATGCAGTCATTTTATCCCATCAGAATAGGCAAGACCATTTTCAGTGCCATATCTTGTAGAAATCAAGTTACTTTTGAGTGGCACTAGAAGACCACGGAGTTATTTCCAGCTCTCTAGCACACATTTTGAATGGCTGAAGCCAGAAATACTTATTGACTGAGCAGTATTTAAACCTGTTCCTAAATGGATCTATTTTTTCCATCTGCAAAATGTCAATTATTATTACAGGTTTCCATATCCAACTCAAAGGTCTATGTGATTGATACAACATCAGTCCCAATTTGCACAGAATTTGTACTGCAGGAAAATAAATGTTCCTTTGGGCCAGCTGCTTAACATAATAGAATTACAAAAATACCCATAATGCTAACATTGGAGATAATGAATTAAACAGCCCTTTTAATCATAAGCTGCACTTACTGAATACTTTACTTGGTCAAAGTACTGTGCTAACAGATGCGTCAGATCACAGTCTGATCGCATCAAGTCATTCCTTCCACTTCCAGAGCCAGTTCAAAGCTGGTCGCTATACATTGGATATTTCAACTGCTTCAGCCAATTTCATGCTCCCTAAAGTGTGGTTTCCATCCCGATTTGGCTGCTTCTCAACAGCATCTCACAGGAAACTTTTGTCTTCGCTTCATCTCATTTTTCTCAGCTATTCACTTTTGTACTTCTAATCACATTTTGTTTGTTTCCCTGGCATCTATACCTCCAGAAATATGCACAACATGGCCTGAAACTTGCTCTCCAAGTATTTCTGCCTGCTGAACAGCAGTCAGCCTACTTATACTTCAGTAACTGAAAGAATTCTTATAATTTAGAAAAGAATAACACAAGACACACTGAAGCTACCACAGCTGTCCTCCAATACTGTCACATTCTTGTTTAATTTTATCTCTGAAATAGATAAGTTCCAAATTTACCGTGAGATTGAAATAGCACTCACTGAAGCAACTTCAGAGTTTCCAGAGAATGAAAATTAAGATAGAAAAGTAGAGGTAGGATGTAATAGCAAGAAAGAAAAGGAAAAAAAAAGAAAAAAAAAAAGAGCAGCTGTGTAGAAAAAGAAATCATATTCATTCTAAAAGTCCAATCTGTTTCCTCAGCAACTGGCATTCACTGAAATACATATTCTGGCATCATATAAATTTTCTAGGGGTATGCAGAAGAAAAACAGCAAAAATCAGAAATGGACAATTATTACCAAAGCCATTTGCTTGCTTTTGCCAAATAAGAAATGAGCAAAAGCATCATTAAAAAAGAAATACAAGTTGTCCACTAGTCCCTCTGATATTCTGCAGAATTGCTTTTAAGTTTGCACTGAATTAATGGACCCAGTCCATGACTCCTGGACAAACTACCATTTCATAACATTCTGTTTTCTGCACCTCACTGTCAGCCTCCTCTCTTTCCTCCTCTCCCTGAGTTGCTGTGGTTTTTGTTCCCTAACTGCTTGCTGATCCCACCCAGACTCCTGCACGTGCTGCTTCTCTAAGCTAGGAGCACTGCCATGCTACCTCTGGCAGCTGAGTAGACTCAGGTTTCTCACTGGCACTCCAAAACACCTCTGCGATGACTTACCAGCTGGGACTCAATGGTCTACATTGGGAACACCCTGAGTACTTACAACATAGCGATACCCCAGTGTTTGCCTGCTCTTTCTCCAGCTGCTTGGAAACCAGAGAGTCCGATGAGAGCAACAGTTGGTGTGATGGTCAGAGGTCCAATGTATCGCAGCAGGGCGCCAGGAAGGCCAAGCAAACCAATCACAACTTCTATCAGTGAGGACATGATAATAGCACCTTGGATCTGAACACACAATGGGAAAGAGACAGTTTAGTCGCATCTTAAAAGCAAAGCCAAAATATTTCTTTTTCTGCTCTGGATTACAAACTGCAGTTCAAAGAATTCAGTGACACAGAAGAACTCAGCATTTTTTTTTTTTTGTCATAAAACAGCTCATTAGGTTAAAGTGACTTATTGCTTAAGCATAACACTTATGGTTTTTCTCCACAAAACTATTACACAACAGACCAGTGGGCCAGTCTGGTAGTTGTGTGGATAGCACATCACACTGTCAGACAGGAGACCTGGGTTCCAGGCTAACCTTTAAGCTCTCAGATCGAGCCGGCAAGGGTTGGTGGCGCCACGGAGGTGATGCTCCTAGCTCCTAGGGGCAGTGTATGCTGCATTGTTCACAAGTGCTCCTTAGAAGCTGGTATAGAGCAGCGTTGTGGTCTCAGGAGACTGTCAGCCCTCTTGGCTGCAGGGCTCTTGGCAGGATGTAGCTATGGTTTGAACATGGGGAAGAGAGAGGGGTTGTTTTTAATTAAGAAAAAGTTTGCAGCCCAAAGCAACGGGATGGGAGATAAATTCCATGACACACGCCTTGATTTGGACTACGCTATCTACCACTGTAGTGGATGCCTGGGCACAATCCTCACTGTGGGTTCTGCAGTGAACGATGAGGTTCAGACTGCAATGCTGCAAGTGGAGAAGGAGTTTGATATACTTCAGCAAATCTTTTGGGAGAATCCAGGTCTTATCAGAAGTCTCCAACTTCAAACACCTGGGGATGAACACATTTGCTAACTGCATTTTACCTTCCACAGGACAGCCTACTGACCAGAGTGAGCAGGCAAGTGGTCTGCTAGCAGCTGATGGTTGGCTGAACTGCTACTGGTGAGTGCAAACTGCAAGTGTTACAAGAACAGTATTCATCTCACTTATGCATTTTACTGCATATCTTTTGGAATGTGACAACTGACTCATCATATTTGCTGTTCAGCGATGAAAAAGTTGAAAAAAAAATGAAGACTTCCATAGAATGAGTAAAGGGATATATTCAAATGAAACTGCAGTGAAAGAAGAAATCAGCAACATAACGATGAGAACACACAGATGGTTAAATGAGAAACTTAACTGAAATCGGACAGATTAACTGCAAAAGGCTACTCCTACATTACCTCTCGTATTCTGGGATACCAGATGTGCTCAGTGTGAAGCAGTTCTGTTGTTCCATTTGTAACTGATATATCTTACCAAAAGAAGAAAAGACAAAACACAGATATTTATTCCTCAGGTATTAATTCCACAAATATTTATTGCCATTATTTAATAAAAAAATTTCCCTTAGACACAGTTTAACAAAAGAACTTTGATTTACATTAAAAAAAATTCTGCAATGCTATAAATCTTTTAATAGCGTGTAAACATTTCCCAAGAGCTAACCCACTAATTTTACCCAGTGTACCGAAGTAGAAAAAAAATTGTCATTTTCAGAAATGAAAGTTTTTTTAAAGACTTTTCCCACTCAAATAAGCAAATGAATGGAGAATTACTCAATTGCTGGGAATCAAGGAAGCACCCCAATGTTTGTTGTTAGCCAGTTTAGGTCACTCGCTGAACAATGAACTGACCCCATGGTAACAGGGCCATCTGACAATATCTGAAGGTTAAAAGGTTTAAGAGCAAGATGCAGCGAAGGTTCTTTCTGAAAAGCTCAAGTAGTGGAAAAATTGCTTTGGCAATCAAATGTTATCAATTGGACAGTATTTTCTCTCAACCAGTTATGTAACAGGATTGTGGCACATTTTGTCATCTGGAAGTATCTGACATAGCTATGAGAACTGAAATACACCACAGTATGCCTTTACATGGTAAGCATGAAACCCATGTGCTCTTTCCCAGTAGCTTAATCTTCTCAATATTAAAGGATTTATGTGTGCACAAAGCAGAAATTATAACTGGATATTAACCCTAACAAACACAAGTTTTCTAACAAGGCCTTAATGGCTCTCTTACATTTTGCATCTTCCATTTAATTCACTTATAAAACAAGTAGATTAGACATGGACATAAAGGAATGAAAGCCAGAAATCCACAGGGGCACTTTTAGAAATCTTCTACAGCAAGGTTTTAACCTTGTAAAAGGAATTCATTTTCTATATCCCCTGCACATTACTGCAGTTTCCATACCAAAAGGTTCAGCAGTTGCTCTATATGACATCTGGGTCATTTGCCACTTAAATGAGAACAAGCATAAATGACAATTACCTGTATTATTACATTTCCACTTCTCCAGGGAGAGTATTGCTCTAGCGGGTGCTAAGAATGCAAAAGCACTTGCCTGGAACAAGGGTAACCTGGTGGAAAGTGAAAGAAGAGATGCTAATGCTACTCCATGTCATGGTATTGTGTCCAGGTATCAATTGCAGTTAGGTGCTTACTCATCCTCAAAACCATCCTTTATCAGATGGCTGCCACAGATGTGAAATATGAGAATTTCTTATTAAAAAGAACATAGAAATGCTAAGACATCACCAAAAGAAAGTCCTAACAAAAGATGTTACGTATGTGAAGTCAACAAGATGCCTGTAACAGATAATTACTGGATGCTGACTGCAGGTACCAGACACTGTTTTAAGTTTTTGACTCAGTATCACAATAAGGATGAGGATGCATGCTGTGATGTAAGCATCAGTCAGGGTGCTGAACACTCAGCTTTCACAGTCTCACCACATTAAAGAGCCTTCTGATAGAGGTAAGCAGTCTGCGTACTCAGTACCTTCCCACTGCATGACTTGAAATGGAGTCATTTACAGATTCATCTTTAAGTATATGTGTAAACAACAATTAGGTTGCTAAGTGCTGATTAGATGTACCAGGTGGCTACTAACAATAAATACAAATGTTGCAAGAATTTCAAGATGACATTCTTAGTGGTGTTTACACTTCCCAAAAGGTTTAATATCTGAAGAGCATCCACCAGCACCAACTATGTATTTACTGAATATATGGTAGCATGCACAGCATTACAAATATTCAGATGTTACTTAACTACAAAGAAGATGCACTTTGAACTATTCTATAAATACCAATGGATTGTAACTCTTTAATAGCAGATCTCAAACATAACACGTGAAACAGTTGCACATGCAGCACTAGAATCCAAACTGCATTTATGGCTGTTTTACAGCCACAGTCAAGTGCCTTGATGCCAGTACAAGTATTAGTAAAGGAAAAAGAACTGACTGTAGCAGATTCAGATTAAGATCAAAAAGGTACAAGGAGAAAAAAAAGAAACTCGCTTAACAGAGGAAAGTTCAAAACAGAAACATGTTACTAACAGCAGTTGTAAAAGTTCACAGGCAGGAAGTCAGAACAGATGACCTATTTATTACAGAAAGGAGTTTGAGCCATGAGCAATCTAACAAGTTGACCTATCTGCTGAAAACTTCGAGAGTTGAGCTTGAAAGTCACTCATTATGAAATGCATGAGCCACTTGAGGACAACTGACCTGCACACAATTCCCTTTTACCTTTCTCTAGTAAAAATCAAAGCTTTGGGGAAGAAACAGTAGCAGCTATAAGTGAATGATTCACCTCATTTTTCAAGGTTCACTGGGCAAACTGAGCAAGCTGGTGCCCATGGCATAACATGTAATACCTCTTAACAAGCTGTTACTCCTCTGTCCCACCTACACAGTACTCTGTCCCTGCATAATGATTTTGTAAACGGACTTTGCAAGAACATTCTCCAGTGATGAAGTCAGTCACACTGAGACAAGTCTGGATTGTGAGTTTTCTATGACATAAAACACCCTCTGGACACCTTGCACAACCTTCACTGGTGGCACACTTAGAGGACACAAATTGCTGTGGGCATTCAGACTGAAAATTATCCTTTTAAAGATAATAAAACCACACAATAATAAAATAATTAAGATTGCAACAGACCTTCAAGATCATCACGTCCAATCCTCAACTTTACCTAATGAGTAAACTTTATCACCAAACCACATTTCTTAATGCCACATCTCAAATACCTGCAGGGATGGCAACTCCACCACTTCCTTGTGAGTTACCACTTGTCACTTGAGAAATCAGACCACCATCCATCCCTCTACAACCTCCTTTTCCAGATAGCTGTAGAGAGCCTGCTTCCATCCTCTTGATATTCACACCCTTTAGATATTTGTGAGTGTTGGTAAGATCCCCTCTCAGCCTCCTCCAAGCTAAACAGTCCCAGATCTCTCAATCTTTCCTCATAACAGAGGTGCTTCAGGCCCTTAATCACCTTTGGAGCCCTCTGCTGGACTCTTTCCAGTAGTTCCTTGTCTTTCTCAAACGCAGGAGCTCAGAACCGGGCCTTGCTGAACGCCATACAAATGGACACAGCCCACTGATCTGGCCCATTGGGAACCTTCTGCAGAACCTTCCTATCCTCAAGCAGATCAACAGTCCCACCCAACTTGGTATGGTCCACAAACTTACAGAGGGTGCACCTGATGATCCCTTCATTCCGATCATTGATAAAAACATTAATTAGGCTGAGCCCCAGAAACAAATCATGGGGAACACCACTGGTGACCAACCACCAACTGGATTAACTCCACTCACCATCATGACCCTGAGCCTGGCCAGCCAGCCCATTCTTCACCCAGATATTCACATTGCACAGATTCTTCCCTCATCTTTAGCCAGTCTATTCTTAACTTCAACTGTTTTGTCAAAACTGGGACCATCTGGTGCTTTTAAAAACACGCTGGTATTTTTACTCTACCCAAATCCTCTTTGTAGACCTAGACTATTCACCTGGATAAAATTACATATTGCATAATACAATCTTAGCATGTCCTGCTATCTGCGCAATCATCATGAAAGATGGTTAATCCAAACACATTTACCAGAGGGGTGAGCTCAAAATGCTGTGCTTTTGTCTAAGTGGAAAATAACAGTTTCTATCTCCCTCTACAGTTTTTTTTAAAACATTACCCAAAATCAGCCAGCCACAATTAGTATCTTTCTGGAGAGACAGTTGTAGTGTGGAATGTGTTTTATGAAATAGCCTTCCCATTGCTAATCCGGGCATTCATTACTAGCTAAGTACCACCAGCCTGGTATTGGAATATCATGGCTAGATTGTTGAGTTGCCCAATTCTGGCACCACCACTTGTGAAGATGGAGCTATTTATGAAGCTGAAGTCATTTGGAAGCTTCTTCATTATATCAACATTTCACACAGACGTAGGAATGCTTAGACAATGTAGTGATGGGCACATCAATAAGCCTAAAATGTTTAGATATTAAAGCTGTATGTGATTGTTTCAGTCATATTAACTGCTCTGAATCCTTGCAAAATCTTTCGGCTTATTAGGAAATCCAATAAATAGCTTGAATTCCTAAAAACTAGTATGGGTACCAGACTGACCACAACTCTCCCTCATAATGGAGCCAAATGAACCTTCAAACCACAGAATTTGTCCTTCTGAAACCATGCTGGCCTTATTTGCTGAAATACTTTACAACTGACATGCTTGCCAATAAATACTTGAAAATCTCATTTAGTGAACGTTGCTGCTTTATCTCAGCCCCACCCTTATATAAAACCAGAATCACATGTTAAATCATTACAAAACATTCAGCCACTGGAATTTTCTTCTTAAATAGAAGACCCAAACACAATTACCTCTTCAGTTTATAAATACATCTTTCGCAGGGCAAGTGAAAAGGGCACTGAAAGGGAAAACCACAGAAGGCAAACACTGGATTATACAGGAGAAACAGAGCATTTTGAATTGATGGGACCACACCTGTTTTTGAAAGAGCCACAAATCTTTCTATAGCAAGTAATAAAGACATGAAACCCAAGATTAGTTAGGGAAAAAAAGAAAGATGACAAGTTTGAGATCTGTGAAGACATATGTCTCCGGAAATACAAAAAGTAAGGTTCTTCTGATAAATTCGAGGCAGAAGAAGAAACTCATTAGGTGCACAGGAGAACCAAACTCCCTTTTGCATTAATATCCATTCACAACTCTGCACTTGTCCAGAAAATATGGAGATTTTCAACTTCAATAAGCCCAGGAAGCAGACACTCAAAGATGAAAAACAGAAGACCTTATCTCCTAATTAGGTCAATGATCTCTTCATTTCCTACTAAAGCACAAATTGGAGTGGGAAAAAACATCCCTAATATAAGCGAGGTCGATCAGGTTCAGAATACCAAAAGGCACTGAACACTGCTCCTCTGCTTCCTTTCAGATGTGGTACTTGAGAATTTATGATTACAGCTAAAGCGAGCTAACTTATAAGCACAAAGAGCCAATCAGGCAGAAAATATGATTAGTCTTGACATAAAGAAAATACACTGGGGAAAGAAACTGTTCTCTTCCAACAGTTTCAATTATACTGCTCTGTCATCGGAACGAGCTCTTCATTAAAAAAATACAGATTTTCTACATTTAACAAAATGTAATAAAAACAAAGCAAAGATTCCTTTTCAAAGCCAAAAGACAAGAAAGTATGTAAGCAATGTATCTTCTCAAACTAAAACATCACTGAAGATTACATTAGAAAAGCTGAAATACTTGAAAAAGCGTTCGATAAGAACTGATCCAATATACAACAGACCTTACTTCTGCACCCCACTGAGATAACTTTTCCACCCAAAGATTCTGTTTCTAAGATAAATCTTTCCAAACGTGAGGAAAACACTGAAAAACCCAAGGAAAATATCAGAATTAATTCTTCTTCACAAAGGTGTGTGAATTTTTCCTTCTCCTCAGAAATACTTCTACCTTCTGTTCTCAAAGATTTCTCTTTTCTCTTCCTTTTCCACATGCTGTATTTTCTTACCCAGGAAATATATTTTCTGATTTCAGATCCATCTTTAATTAGGATAAGTTTTCCAAAGACTTTAATAAGCAGCTCATGTATAGGGGATAGTTATCTCGTATTTAGTGTTTTTCCTTTGAAAAAAAGACTGCTTCTTGGATCTCTACCTACATCCTGGAAAATCTTATAATCACCATCTCCACAACTGGAAACAAGTCCCAGATCTCACCTGCATCCAAAAGTTGTTTGTAACAACGTAGTGATGCCCACACAGAAGAAAATGGTCCCAATCAACTGGCTGGTGGCCCACTGGTCAAATCCAACACACATGGCATCAGCTAGCAAAAAGGGAACTGCTATAGTTCCACTGAAACATGTTAAATAGTGCTGTGAACAACAACAAAAAGGTGTGTTAATACATAAGACTTTTTATTTTTTTTATTTTTTTATTTTTAGTTTATGACCTTTTTTTTCTTTTCTACTGGATAATTTTGCTTTTGCATTATCTATCAAATGACTCATCTTTGGTTCTAAAGCATTTCTTCAAGTATTTGCCTCCATGTTAAGCTACCACTAGCCCATTGCTAATGACCACTAAGTTATTTACATAGCTGCACAGCTACTGTTCTTGATGAGGAAGTATTTAGATAACTGCTGAAAACAGCTTTCAACTCAGAAAAGCAGATAAACAACTTCATTCACTTTCAACCATCTGAAAAACCATTAGCTTACAAATGAATTTAAAGCACATATAGACTAGGATGCAAATAAGCTCCCAAGTATCAGAAAATAGGTACTCATTAATTCCTTCCCAATCTAAATATGTTAAGCAAACAAACAAATAGGTGTCACCATATTCAACAATAATCCTTACAGAACTCCCTGCCCTTGAAGAAAAGGCAGGAGTAAAAAAGATGCTTTGGAATGTATTTGTTTGGAGATCTCAACATACTTTACAGATATTAACAAATTCTCAGCATTCCTGTGGGGTAGATTTTATTACCATTCAAGAAGGAAGCGAGATGGAAAGAGCTGTTCTTCACATAAGTGAGTGGCTGGGCTAGAAGCATGGTCCAGCTCACCACTACAATCACATTTGCAAGATGCACACACATTCTATCCAAGAGTAGCGACAGAATTTGCCCACCCTGCTTATTACTAAGTCTGCAGGTAATTACTGCAGGATAGTGCTATCAAGTTTGCAGAACAGAAACAACTACAGTATCAGGTTAACATTCAATTTTCAGCAGTAAACAATAATCTCCCATCATCATTAATTCTAGAGGTATGAAGTGTCAGTTTCTGAAGCTTCGTGCTTTATTTGCTAACTTACTTCCTACCTAACAACAGCTTAGAATAATAAATATTTAAGTGAACCTCACTAATAACTAAGCCAGCAATAATATAGGTCATCATTTACATAGTAAACTTACTGTGTGATCAACTTCAGAAGAAACTATCTTAACAGTTTTTCAAATGTGTGAGAGTGTGGGAAGAATCAAATTATCACATACACAGAAAATGCTAAAAAAATCCCAGAGGAAAAAAAGAAGAGCTGCTTTGAAACATACCTGTAACCCCAAAAATATGCAGAGATACCACGGAGGAACATCCTCAATAGTGTAAATCATATCAGTTCTCTGAGCATCTAAACTGCCAGTGCTGTCCAGTGTCTCTGCCAAAGAACTCTATCAAATGGGGGAGGAGGACACAAAACAACACAGGTTAATATTACATAGGAATAATCTGAATTTGAACTATCAGACAATTCCCAAATGCTGCAAGTCTGGTGTAATAATCCCAAGCAACATCTGTATGCTGCATTTTCAGAAACCTTCTACCTTTGATGATGGGCTCACCTTCAACTGTGGCTACAGAAATTGCACTAAACAAATCACGTGTATAAACCATTTCCTGTTTATTTATACTACCACAACAGTTCATTTATGGTACAACCAATCTGGCAGCCACACAGTGTCCCAAAATACTATATGTTAAAAAAAAAAAAAAAAAAAAGCAAAATGAAGAATTGGAACTAAGAAAAAGAATCAACAATGGCTATCTGCAAAGTTAAACAGCCACCTTTGCATAAGAGGCCTAAATCACAGCAAGGAAGTTCCTCATTAGGGTGGGGTGGAAACTGCTTCCCAGCTTAACTCTTACCCGGTTTGAATCTTGGTTAACCATTTTTTAGCCATAAAATAGCTTTCTTTTCCCCATCCCACATTCAAGAATACATGAAAAAATCCTAATTGTTGTAACTGAATACATATATGATCAATTTGTATGCAAACCTACAGGAATTTAAGTGAGACCACACTGGGGCCTTCCATGGGCCCTCATACACAGCTAACAGAACACTGATCAAACCTACCTGGGCTCTAAAATCCCCACATATATTCCATTAAAACAAGATTCAGCACAACCACTTCTTTACAGCTAAGTGGAATTGTTTATAACTCTCTACTTTTCAATTCCTGAGAATCAAAATGCAAACACTTCAGAGCATTAAGAACCAGCAACAAAAGTAGAAGGAAATATCAGATTTCACCATTTCAGCTCAGTTATACAAAAACTACATTATGTAACTACTGTTCTGACCTAATCCACACTTGAACTTCATCTCACGTGAAGCAGCCTTACAGAACAGGCCAGCACTTTTGCCAGACTTGTGACTTTGCTTCATATGGCCTTTACTTCTTCAAAATCACAACACATACACAGATCATTCTTAGACAATCCCACTTTGTTTATCACCTACAAGGTCAGGGAAGCCAAATGGACCTATGGCATTTCCCTTTTATCTAGCACTGGGTAATTACATCAATTCAAATTCAGAGAGTATAAACAATCATACTGCTAAGGAAAGACCAAGGTTATTACAGTAGAATATGAAATAGAAAAACACTGATTTCAAAAGACTTAAACAGCCTTAAGCACCAGGCATTCTGCTCACCAGGATTAAAGGTGTAGTTCTCGAACAGATCAGTAAGTACAACTGTTAATTTACCAGCTTGCAGCATCAATGTCATTTTTCATCAACCAAAAAGTGAAAGACTGCTCCCTTGACTGAGATCTCTAAAAAATTATAATAAAAAAACGTTATGAAGTTGAGTTTCAGAGCTTCATCTCATACTGAAGGGAGAGCACTGAGCAGCTGTAAACCTGTGCATGTCTCTTCTCTTACAGGAACTTTGGAAAAACGTGTATATCCCATGTCAACCTAAGTATGCATAAATCCAAGGGACAGCACAAAGAGTCTGAGCCACAAAGATATGCAGAAAGAAGATTTGGAAGCTGATAAAAGTCACTGAGAAATGTCAGATTCACTCGGAGAAAATCCTGTGATACACTTCTGTCGTTATAAAGCAGTACGGTGAATAAATACATGTACACGTGCACAAACACATATATTTTTATGTGTGTATAACTGCCTCCCCTCCCCTCCGCTTCAGTGTAATATATGCACCACCGGAGAACTATGCTAACCAGAGGTACTGTAATTTATTCCACAAAAAGACTGTCACATACACTTTCAAAGAGGCACAGGCCATGAAGTAAGAGCAAGAACTGTTATAAAATCCACCCATGAGGTCAGAATAGAGAAGAATCAGCAGAAAACTATTTGTTTCACAAATCACATCAGCATTAACTTGCTGAAGCCACCAAAAGAAGCAATCACATTTTTCCTCAAATGACTGATGAGGTTCTATCTAGTACAATTCTTTACTTTGTCAACTGCCCATCTAACTAAGAGAATATTTCCCTTCTTCTTAGGGCAACCGAAATCAGAAACGATGACCTGTTTCGACGTGTGAGACCATGACATATCCTTCAAGCTTACTAGTCTTTTTAGAGCTTTTCATTTTTGATTACATTTATGCCTACGTTTGTCTGCAAAGATGAAAAGGATCAGTGGGCACTTGGCTTAGAAACAAGCCAACTGGTCTGCATAAAGCTCTCCAGACATGCTGACAATTGGCAACAACTTTAAGCTCTTGAGGGCAAACTTTCTAGCTCTTCTAACAAATTTTAGCAGAGTATCCTGGGAATCCATGAGAGCTGGTTGATTTTCAACAATCATCTTTAAAAGCCCAGGAGCAGGCAATCCCACTGTGTTCCAAGTTACGCAAGCAGGGCAGAAGATCAGCCTGGCTGAAGGGAACTCCTCCTGGAACAATGGCAAAAAGATATGTGATCCCTGGAAACAAGGTCAGGTTTCAAGGGGTGATTACAGAGCTGCAGTTTGCACCTGCAGGAAGAAAACAAGAAAAGCCGAAGTTCAGCTTAAGTTGACAGCGGTCACTGTGCTGTCAGACAACAAAAAAGGCTTCAAGTATGTCAACAGCAAGGGAAGGTCTATGGCAAAACACTGGACTTATGCCTGGTGAAGTCATTCACCCAACAAGTGAAGATGAGGAAAAGGCAGAAGAACGTCTCAGTTTTTTAATATTAATGACAGAGCTTGGGCTGCCCAGTCCTCCAAGCTGGAAGATCATTACTGGGACTTTCAGCAACTTTCTTTGTGGTCACCAAAACTGTAAGGAAATCATTTTAATCAGCTCCATGGTCTGAAGTCCATGGTGTCTGACAGGATCCACTCCAGACCACTGAAGGAATTAGCAGATGTTACACCTAATGATCCCTCTCAACGATTTACCAAAGGTGCTAGGAGCCTGGGAAGATCCCTGCTGATTTGAGTTAGCCAACTTTGTAGTCATCTACAAACAGAGAATTAAACGCAGCATGGCTAACTGGTCCAAGGAGATGATTCTCCTGCTGTATTTCACATTGGCGCAGTCTCACCTTGAGTACTGTGTCAGTTCTGCACTCTACAATATAGAAAGGATGTTAAGTCCCTGAACGCGTCCAGAGGAGAGCAATGAACTGATAAAAGGACCAGAGGGCATGTTCTGTGATGAGTGGCTGCCTAGTTTAGAGAAGTCTCAGAGGTGATCTCATTGCTCTCTACAACATCCCAAGAAAGGGAAATGAGGAGGTGCCAGCCTCTTCTCCCTGGTAATCAGTAAAGCATATGGGAACAGCACAAGTCTGCATCAGGGGAGATTCAAAATAGAGATAAAGAAAAATTCCCTTACTGTGAGGGTGATCCAAACACTGGAACAGGCTTCTTAGAGAGGCAGCTGATGCCCCACGCTTGTGTTCAAGAAGCATTTGGTCAGTGCCCTCAGTAATATGCTCTAACTTTTGCTTGGCCCTGAAACACTCAGGCAGTCACTGATGACTTCATAGGTCCCCTGCAACTGAACTTTTCTCGCTTTGAAGAAGAAATATCACAGCAGTATCCTTCCCAAACAGCAAAGTGATGGCACAGAAAGCATTCAGAATACTCCTCCACTCTTCCAAAATCCAGATTTACTCTGCTTTGAACAAGAAAGCTTTCAACTTGATCAGAACTTCAGTGGTAACAGTTAAAGGGAGTGGACATAAGAGACATCAAGACCAAACAATTAAGGCGAGGTGTGGCTACCTAGGTGATAAGTCACTGGGTAGTCACTGGCCATTTCATATCTCAAGCATGCGCCTGCTGGTTTCATATACTGACTACATGCTGGTGCTTGCCAAATGTGCCATAATATTATGCTTTAGGGAATTGCCAGGAATAAGCTGCACCTTTTTGAATGAGATATTCATCAGAGACGAATTCATTTTTTAAATTTTTAACTGCCTACAAGTGGGACAACACAAACTGGAAAAAAAACAAACAGAATATTTATGCACAGGAAAAAGAATGAGACAGAAAGGCAAAGCAAAAATGTTGGGAAATAACATAGAAACAAACAGAAAAAAAAAAAATCAAGGAAAAAATAATCACGCAAGATGAAGACATGAAGACTCTGTTATGAAGTATAACTGGGAAGGACCAAGAGAAAGCTGAGGAACTGCAAGGAAGAGGGGAAGAGCTGTCAAGATGTGACCATAATATCAGCATCAAGATGGTAACAGAAATGTGTATGAGACAAATTTCTGCATACAAAACACGTGTAAGACACACCACACACAATGCACGCTGCAGCATTCATATATTCTTCCAAAATGTAACACCACAAGACTTGCATCATAATTACCTGTCCAGGCTACATTTTAAAGTGAATTTTGATGTCTGAGTTCGAAAACTAACTACACTATTTAAGATCATCCTTGTCCTAGAAGAAGCTAAGGTTCAGATAAACAAATGTCAAGATGCACTTATAAGAACCCATAGGAGTTTTTCCTCTCATTTCAATCTAGACACTTAAAAAAAAAAGAAAACTGCCAAACTGAGGCTTCTCTGAAATAATGCTTAACCACAGAGCCAATTAAATAGTAAACACTTGAGGAAAAAGTGCTTACTTCCTGTAATTTTATTCCTCTAAACAAAAGTTCAGATGATTCATACTGTCTCTGTTTGCAAGATTATTATTAAACAGGATTGAAAAGTGATAGAATGGAAGAAAAAAGCTGATAAGTCACAACCAAACTGGTCTCCAAATAGGAAAGAGACAAACACTGCTGTCTTAAGGTAAAAATCTTCAAGGGTCTTTATGAATGACCCAATCTTCACTCACAAAAGCTGCCACGAAATAATAAGAAGTTCCCAACTTATGAGAAGGATTAGAAAATCAAGTCTATTAGGTTGGAGCTTGGAAGAAACTGGAAAAGATCCCACTTTCAAAGGTGCTTAACACCACTAGTTTGACTAAATACTGGAAAAATTAAGAACTGAAGTACAAAAGAAAAGGATCTTAGCAGGGAAATCACATAAAAAGGCCAATGGAAATGAAGAGATGCAAAAGCTGCCTATGATGAAATTAGGCGGCAGGTCATAGCATATTAACTGCTCCTAACACACGCTGAGTCATTCTCCAACTTCTGCAATTGAAACGTGTGACCAGAAGAATCATGAGGTCAAAACTCCCCCAGACCCATGTGGATCTGCAAATCAGCAAATTCTATTAGAAAAAGAAAATCTCACAGCCAAGGAAAACTACTGTGAGCAAATAACAGCACTAAACAAGCAAGAATGAGTTCTTGTATAAAACGAAACAACCAAATACCTTTTCTGCTATGCCATTTTCTGTAGTATAGATGGCCATCAACTCTGTGTCTTCTGTATCCTGATCACCACTCGATGTTGCTCCACCATTAATCACAACCTTAAAAATAAAACAGAACAAAACAAAAAAGTGCTAAAATAAACATTTTCCCTGCAACAACAGCTCACATCAGCCATCTACCCCCTGGCCTGCACTTAACAAGTGCCTCTGACATTTTGTCAGAAAAGGTAACACACATGAGAAGCAGTTATTTCTCTAACAGCACGTCTACAACACACAAATTCGAAAGGCATCACACAGAGCACTTTGAAGCCTAGAAATGAAGGACATAATGAAAATCTAATTAAGTAAAAGGTGATCAGCAGCTGTTTCCTTACTGCTGCCTGCTACTCTCAGGCAAGGAACATTGGGTATACTCCACACGGGGGCTGGTGTGTTCTGCAGTATTACCATCAATTGTTCTAATCACAAACTGCCTGGGGAATTGCACATCTTGCTTTGGAGGACACACAGGAAATAACTATAGACAACATAATTGGCCATGTTTACATATAAACAGTAACAAGTGGGAAAAGAGGTTTTACTAACTACTTACGGATGGTCAGGTTTCATGCGACAATTAGAACAAAGCACGATTGACTGAGTCACACTGAGCTTGAGAATGAAGTTCTGAACATGTTACTTACAGGCAGAGTGAAAAAGGTGGGATGTTTGGATTCATCCTCATATTTGCCTTCTGTTGAGCCTCCTGCCTCCACTGATTTCGAAGTGGTATTCTTACCAATCCCCATTGTTTCCAGTATGTCATGGACTTGCATACAGGACCCAAGAGAATGCTTCTGGGTTGACGGCCAGGTACTACCAGGACAGGTTCTTATTTAGACAGCAGCAGCTCCAGGAATCACAGATGTCTTCAGCAAACCAGCTGGGATATTCAGGTTGTTTACTTTAAGTACCGTTAGCACCTAGAATTAAAGAGAGGATTTATTTTTTCCCCTCAATTATCTAAGTTAAATGCACAAACACAAGCCCTGCAGACATGGTTCCTTTTCATGCTCACGACTCACTAACACTCAGCATTCCTTCTCTTGATTTGATAATGAGTAGATATCACTTAAAAATAAGGCTCATGGTAATTTAAGTTCTTTCCAGGATGGGACCACTGTGATTATTCTCTCATCCTTTACTTGTGGTCTTCAATTATTAGCAGCATATTTAAATCCTGGCTTTGTTTCTACTGCACAGTCATTTCTAAATGGGTTTTGGGGAACAAAGCAAGCCTGTACTTCAGCTATGCAGAGATGCCAAACAGCCTGCTGTTCAACACCCACTGCAAACAATACTTGCGCTCCTTCAAAGGATTTCAACTTGTAGACCTAATCATGACTTCTCTTATGAATAACTAAATTCTTCTTTTTAGAATAACATCTTTAAATACAGAGCATCCAGGAAGCTCAGATTAGAAGGACAGTGAAGCACTGAGCCTATTTCTGCCTGTTACCCCAAATTATCCCAGTTTCTCGAGGGACTTTCAAAGTGAACCGCCTGATGATGTCAAAGCAACTGCTTCAGGGCAAAACTGAGCCTGCATTTTAATTGGCATCGCTGCTGTTTTGGCACAGAAACAGGAAAGATCATACAGCTTACCAGTTCTTTTGTTTTACCAGATGGGTCACTACAGCCTAGTTTTCCCATATTTGCTCCTTAAAAGGAACCTGCCAGTCCTTGGCCATTCACACTTTTGCCTTTTCCAAGAATAAGGAGCACAAATCAACAGATGTGAACCTAAACTTTCTGTGGGAAAGCATCAAACATTCCTACAGCAAACCAAGTTCTGCAATCTGTGGTTACTGAGCTACAAACAAATTAAGCGTAGTTGCAGGCAGTTGTGGATGAAACAAGCTAAGCTACAGACCAAAGTACATGACAGAACCTGAAAAATGCTCTTCAAAACCTTAACGAGTGAAATTTTCTGCAAAAACAGGAACGCATTCAAGCAGCAAAACCCCACTGCACATTGGCATTACTTTAAAAGCAAGTTAATGACATTTCCAACCTAATTGCTGGAGGTGGAAACGCAGCTAATGGACATTCAAAAAGCTCAGTTATGTGTATGTAAGAAAGCCAAAAAGTAGAGTTTGGTGTTTTTTCTTAAACCTCCCTTTCAAAATATTGTTCAGGAAAATGTCAACAGCTCAGATATCTACTGAAATTGCAAGAATGAAACTTGACAAAGACCCTTCTCATAGAGGTATTTGACTGCTTGAAAAATTATAGAGTGCAAATATTTTAAAATCTCCTAACAGCTCTTAGTTGCCCATTTGCTAGAAAATTCTGGTTACTTGAAGCAAAATAGATATTCATCTTTCAAAGTGACGCAACTTCTCAAGACACAAAATATACATACAAAATAGACCCTACTTGGGTGCTGAAATGCCCTTAAAGCATCCCTAATTAAATCAAAATGGAACTGAGAGAACTGTCTTCAAGTAAGGGCTTAATTAAGATCTGTTTCTCCAAGTAAATAGCAGGAGAGCATAACTAATTATTTCTCACTTGCAATTAAGACTGAAGGAGAGGACTGGTTCAAATATTCACCAGTCTTGATGTTTTATAAAAAGCTTCTCTAGGTGAAGTTTGGGGGCAGGTGTGAAATTTTGAGAGGTTTTGTTTGTTTTAATGGTAGAAGCATAAGGGATTTTATGTCAAGCACAAAAAGTGTTAAAAGAAAAAAAGGAATTTGTCTTTTTCTTTCAACATAGACATATGTTATTCTCCAAGAAAACCAGCGATGGAGACAGGCTTAGTTTGCTCTGGCAGCTTACATATCTCAGGTTTGGAAAGGAAAAGGGAAAGGACAGAATTACACCTCCCTAACACAGCCATGCCAATAAAGCACCACTTAAGGGCTGGACCAGCAGGACCGTGCAGTTCAGGAGATCTGGTTTAAGGTATTCCAGATATTAGCATTATATCTAATTAGCATTAACCAGCACATGCATTGATGCAAAAGAAAAGACCATATAACCTTACTGTTGTGCAATGCAAAATAAAGTAAGTCTGCTATCTTCTCCCAGATGATGTGATCATTCCTTGGGAACCGTTCTTGAGAATTACATCAGGAAATCACACAAGCAAGCTATGCCTTGTACCTTTCTAACTATTGTGTTTCAGCTCTGAAGAATTAGTACAACATGGAGAAGGGTTCCCAGATTACAGCAAAGTAATGACTCCAAAACAGCACACAAAAATAGCCCCATCTGTTATTTCCCTGGAGGAAGGTTGTGTTTGCATACACACCAGTTTCTGTACATATACCCAGACGTGCACACAGACACCACACATTTGTATGTTGGTGGACAGTCCAAGGCAAATGAGAACGTATCTCCAAGCTATACTGGCTCCTGCCCAGCAATTAAACTGGCACTTACTGGCACACATAGCCACACATCTTCAGAATGTTTTTATTCTGCAATGAGAAGCGTAAAACCAAAAGAGAAATCTCTAGGCAGCAGCAGCTATCTGATTGATAGCATTATTTCCTGTGCATTCTACAGCAGGGAACCTGCTCTGGCAGTGGGTTGGACTGGGAGATCTCCAGAGGTCCTTTACAGTCTCTATGATCCTGTGATTATCAGAGCTCTTATCCTGACTGACCACAGCTAAACCAGGTGACTCACACATTTTATAGCTCTCCACAACAAACCCAGCTGATCAGAAGCTGAAAAGCTATGCAACTGGAGATAAAATTCACGTAAAACCAGCTGCATACACGCAAATTATCTGCTGCCTTGACTCAAACACAAAGGCTAGAAGTAAAATTTCCACCAGGGCACTGAATAGCATTTATTTCTTTGAATATTGGGTTATCTTCAGCACACGACTAACTCAGCAAGGCTAGAAAGCAGGTGAAGGCCACATTGCATCCTTTGACACACTTCCTGTTCTCTGAGACAATTCTTTTTAAGAGCTGGTGCCACCACGAGTAGGACACAAAGCTACAGCAGTGTCTGGACAGAGAATGGCAGTCCTAAAGCTTTGCATTTCCATGACTCCCACTGCTATATTTTCAGTGTTACTGAGGGAGCTCCTACTTTGTTTGAAACAAGTTCAGGGAAGGAAAATCATTGAGAACTGTCAGAGACTGGAATGTGCAATAGAAAACTAATCAAACTTAGTTACATGTTCATTCTTGAAGCTGATCTCTGCGTGTCATTATTCTGTGATCTCTGCCTTAAATAAAAACATCCACTGAAGTATACAACAAAGGTTTTCCCACAGAGAAATCTGCCCCATCTATCAGGACAAGGTGAATCAGAAGTTACTATTTCACAAGCTACCAAACTGCATATGCATGTTTGTCTAAAAGCTTATTTGAAAATCCACCTCCTGCTCGTTTCAACAGTTACCCTGGGTAGGACAGAAGATACAGATATACATAAGAGCTCATATATACATAAATAGCACATAAGGAGTAACACAGAAAGGAAAAACTGACCACAAACCTCTTACAAGAAGCATGCAACTGTAACACATACATCATCTTCCATACTTGCTTTACTTTCTTTAAAGAAGCATCATTTTTTATCCACTTTTGGGTTCAATGACATTAAAATTGTTCTCTGCTTCTTCTTCCCTCATTTAAGAGGACAAAAAGCATAACATTTGCTTTCATGGCATTTCTCTCTACAGTGCCACTTTTGAGGGCCTTCAACATGACAAACTGGCAATCCTATAGTGCTCATCTCCTGACTTTTGCAATAAATACACACATAACTGAATCCTTCGGAAGAAGCTCAGCTCAGATCTGAAGTTCCCCTGTGACTATCACAATGACTTTCAACTCTGATAACTACCAGTTTTCCACAATGTTAGCACGATATTGCTTTTGTCCCAGAAGCTTTAAGAAGGAAGCAGCTTCATGTATTTCCTTAATTGTTCAACTCAAAACAAAACCACAAGGGTCTTTCCAAATTTCAGCTGGATCATGAATTTCTAGCAGCTGAGCTAGGCTCACTATACAGAGACATTACTCAAAATACTTTAGACTTCTCAAATCGATTTGCATGACTGCTGACCCAGCATAAAGCACAGCAGATAAACGCCAGCAATGGGCACAAAGTTTGAACACAACTCCAGTGGCCTCATGTTGTGCTTTGCAAGATGGTACAAACAGTGTTCACCTCAGGGAGGTCTAGAAGACAAGGAAGCCAGGGTAAGAGAGTTAGAGAATCCCAGTTAGCCTGAGAAGTGAGTGCATCCCTCCTACCTCTTAGCCCAACTGAAGTCACAAGTGAAATAGCAAGTTATGCAGCTGCTGTGGTTTCTTGATTTCTACTATAGGAGCTGACCTACATTTGGTGGCCTTCCACTGTCATGCAAGGGAAATATTTGGAAAATAAGCACAAAAGGCGTGGTTATAAAACAAGCTGGCGTTGAAAGCACATTCTTTAGAGTGTACTGATGGAAAAGCTCCCAGAAGCAGTAGGTGTAGGTATGCCACCTGGTATGCACATGTCACGCGCCCTGAGGAAGGAGCGATGCCAGAGCCAACCCAGGACCTTTTTGGCTTTTACAGATGGCTGAAGAGCCAACAAGCTCAGCCTACTGCATGCATTAAGGAGATTAGAAACAAATTAAGGTGACAGCTTAATTACAAACTTCAGTTTATTAACTGTAATTCGTTGTCAGACTCATGCAAATATCAACAGCTTTCTTCCGCAAGCAGAGTTGATGCTCAGCCAGAAGCTGTCTAATCTTACAACCAAGGTTACTTTCACCTAATTTTCAAATAAAATCAGGGCGCTTTTTCATAGAATGGCTTGGGCTGGAAGGGACCTTAAAGATCATCTAGTTCCAATGCCCCGCGGTTGTAAGGCAAGTAACCTGAACACTGGCAGGATTTCTGATGTTCCACCATGTCCGCTTCCAGGTATTTGGCATCTCTGAAAACCAAGGACACATTGTGTCTAAATATAAATCAAGATATCCTTTCTGTCTGGGGCTGTATTTGGCAACAGACACAAAACAGAGATGTGGAAAGGAACCTGCACTCCCCATACTTAAGTTCTTTACTATGAAAGTGGTGAGGTGCTGGAACAGGCTGCCCAGAGAGGTTGAGTCCCTGGAGGTGTCCAAGGCTAGGTCAGATGGGGCCGTGGGGAGACCAGTCTAGTATAAAATAGGGAAGTCGGTGGCCCTGCCTGTGGGGTTGGAGATTCATGATCCTTGAGGTCCCTTCAAACCCAGGCCATTCTGTGATTCTGTGAAACTTTGTGATGTTTTATTGTTAGATTACACCAAGTCTGAGCAGAAGATAAAGCCAAACTTTAAATCCCCTTCACTACCTCAGCAGCAAGCACTGCAGAGCTGACCCTGGAGACTGCAGCGAAAGATAAACTCTCAGTTCCTGCAGCGTCATACAGTCGTGCAAGCGTGATTTACTTTGTTTAGTTAAAAAAAAACAAAAAACAAAAAAAACAAGAAGGGTATTTACATCAAGTAGCTAGTACTACTCCCCAGCACTGAGGATGCTGCAGGACAGGGTTGCTTACGGTTTGGCTGCCAGATGACGTGGACTGAGGGAGCTGAAGGAGGAGACAGGCAGTCACAGCTGGGAGCAGCACCAGAGCTTTCTGCAGAAGGCAGCGGGATGGATGCCAAGAGATCAGGGAAGTTTTCAAAGAAATCCTTCACTGAAGCACTGTGTCGGAGCGATGAGGGAAACAGGAACGCTTCTGCGTTTTCAGGACTGAAAAGCAGACAATCAAGGAATTTTCTAGAGGCTCCAATTAGACAAGTTTATGTACAGGGTGCAGCTACCCTTGGCCAGACATGCAACTCAACAGAAAAGCAAGGCAGTTCCCAGTTAATTACAGAACAGCAGCTTTCTCCATTTTGCTCTTGGCTCTGGTTACGCCAGTCGTACAAAACTTCTGTACTGATTTTTTTGTTGTTATAGTATTAAAAAAAAACAAAAACCACAAAGACTTTTCTTCCTGTGATCAGACACACCTGGTCTTCCATGCATTAGATAGGAGGCAGAGCAATACGCAGGCTCCTTTATATGACTGCTCGCTCACCCAAGTCCCAAGCTGAGCTCTTTTTAACACCTGATGATTCTAAGAGTGAGATTTCCCCCTTTATTTTCCAGCCTGCTCACCACAGCCATTCCCACTTGCTATTCAGCAACACGAAGCCTGAGATACCACCTTTGAGAAGCTGTTCAAATGGAGCAGCACTTTATCAAACGGGTTAAAACTAATGACCAAATTAGAAATAATCAAAAGAGCAGCAACGTTCCAACTCCAAACTGTCTGTGAAGTTGCTTGATGTTGGACTCTGTGATCCTTTATGAGTTCCTTCCAACTTGGGGTATTCCAAGATTCTGTTTTCCTACACAGCAAGAAGATTCCTCCCCTGTCCAAAGGGCTCATCAACAATCTCTCATCAGCAAGCCTAATGAAGCCCAGCAATCTCTTTGCATTACACAACACGAGTCCCATCTGCAGCCCCACAACTGCCTCAGCACTGACCACTGCTGTTACATCTCAAGATTGGTGCTGAGATACTGCGCCTGTGAAGTCCCTACCTCAAAAACCAGTCCAGATACATAGGTGTGCCCAAAAGGCATTTTTTCAGCCTTGCAGGGGATTTTGACCATCTCACAGACAAGGAAAAGGTTGCATAACTCCTACATTTCACCTTCTGTTGTTACACGTAAAAACTATCTCCTTGGTTTAGTCTTCAGTAGACATTTCCTCGGGCTCTTCTGAAACAGTCTCTTTGGTCTGGAAAATCTTTGGATTTGTCCCAACCACGCGCCCACTGCACCCTTCCCATTAAATGAAACCGCACTAAACTGCAGCAGATAAGATTTTCCCCCCTCCAATTAAGAGCAACTACATCCACGTTCAACCAAATGTGCTTTAAATTCCCAAAGCACTTCCCCAAAAGACACCCCTTCCCAAAAAGTATGAAATACGCCCAAAACTTTCTACCATTTAACTTACAAAAAGCAAGATTGAAGAAGCACTTTAATAAGTCCCGAGCTCGTTTCTCACCCACTTCAAAGCACGTTGTCAAAGCACCACTGTATTCCCTCTTTGTAGGCACTAATGAATTTTTAAGTAGTTGGTATTTTGACTACGGTCCAGAACAGTATGGCTGAGCTGACCAACGTTATTAGCGCATGCCTACACAACGCTGAGCAGGAAAGTTATGCCCAGCTCAAACCTGCTGTTGATTTAAAGCATATTAGGTAAATCTCATTAACTTCCTATGCGAATGAGCTCGCTGAGAAGAGGACTTAAGCCCAAATGAATGAGATATTTAACAATGGATCTTAAAGCTTTCAAAAACGATGCTTGGTTACTCTAATTATTGTAGAGTTAACATAGCTGTGATTCTAAATGAAAATATCTGAAATATTTACCCTTCTAAGATGTATATGTGAATGTGAAGGTGTGCCTTTGGTCAAAAATCTGTCAAGCTTGCTTGCTTCTCAAAGCATTTCTCCCATTTTCTTGTTCTAACAGGCAATGACTTTGTCAATTTTTGTTGTGGTACATGTGTTGTTTGCCATAGGACACCTATTTGATGCCCACAATGGTGTGCATTAAGGTCCTATAGAAAGGGCACAAAAGGAGTGCCCAGAAGTCATTACACGTTTCAAAGAAATGCAAGTAAGATTTAGGAAATAGTTTTGCAGCTTGATCCTACACGACTGATAGCAAGTGACACTTGCAATGTTCTATAGACAGTGACAGGATAAATAAAAATGAAATACTGTATCACTGTGCTTTATGAAACACATTTCTACTTTATAGCTTTATTTTTAGCCAAGCACACCTCCATCTCTGTTTATGGTACGCATTAACTTGATTTACAATAGCATGCAGCCCTTACAGTCTCCCTATGAAGCATTAATAATTGAAGAATTCAGATACCTCCACGTTATTATGGATGTTAATACATAGTTCATTAAGCTCCTTTACAGCACTCAGACAGCAACCTGAGCACACACTGGCTCTTTTCTCATCTTCCTTTGTACTTTCACTTGGCACTTTGATGAAAGCTATTTTTCTCCAAGACCTTAATCACATTTAAAAGAAAAAAAGGTGAAGTTAGAGATTCATCTATGAAAAATTCCATTTATTAAGCAAACTAGGGTAATGCGTCAGCTTTCCCATCTCTGGGTATGAAGCTCCTTTCTGAAGGCTTCACCATTCCCAAGCCTACCTTTGAAACCGATATCCCTCGCTGGAAGAAAACAACTTTAGTCCAGTAAACAATATAAAATCATTAACTGGTCACACACTACATGTAATGTACACGTGCACAGAGGTAAACAAACAGTTGATCTCCTAGGCTTAACTTGAAATAACCGAGTATTTCCCTTCTATTTAAGACAACTCAATAAAAGATCTGGAATTCAAGAAACTTTCAAAAACTAATCCAGATGATGCACTTCTGGGGTCAAACATTAAAACCTTCTCTTTAGGATAGAAATCTCACTTATTTTCCACCCATTTAAAAATAAAAGGAATCCAAAGTTTACAGGTAAACAGAAACAAACACTTTTGAATCTCTCTTGATGATGACAACTTAAAAAAGAAAAAAAACAAGAATCTTGTGTATACTGAAACTTAAGCTATGGAAGACTTGAAGTGGGCAAGTTTAAGTTATCTCATTTATAATAATGCCTGCATTACAGCACTGAGCTTTTGTAACTATCCCTGTGAACATCTGGACTCAGAGAAGCCCTCTTACCACCAGGCTCACTCCTGGAGATCGTCTCAGGCAGCTCCTCCACGGCGTCTCTTCCAGTTCGTGCTCAGAGCAACAGCCCAGGCTGCAAGCCACAGCCTGAAAGGATGCAGGCATCAGACTTTTATAATCTGGTTGGGCTCACGACATTGTATAACTGTACTTTGCCCAATCAACATCTCTGCAAATTACACAATGCTGAAATGCAGGAAGACACCACACGGCCATAAATTGTTACTACATGCCTCCACCACAGTTACAAAAGTGAGGGAAGGGACATATCCCTGAGTAACAGCAGAGAGCACATAGAAGAACTGTGCGTGGAGGTTTAAGAACTTTGCACAACCTGGCCAGTGCCCACAAAATCAAACTGCATAAATATTTACATGCCAGACTCCAGCGGCTGTAATCAGGATAGGGAATTTTCTCTTCCCGTCTCTGATGAACAAATTAGCATTTCCATAACCCTCAGTTGTGCAACTTGCAAGGAAATATTTTTATTAGCAATTAGCCAGTTTTCAACAGTTCCCAGATCCAAAAGCTCTGCTCCATAACACAAGGACTAGCAATCCAGTCTCAGCAAGAGCACAGAACGTACGCCGCGCTGGGCTCCTTCACTTTACTGATGGAACAGCTAGATCACAGAGATGCTCAGAGCCTGAGACGATAAGGGAGGCAGGAATAGGAGAGAGTTAAAACAACAAAACTCCATTCATTAATAATGTACAGTTTGTCCTGATCTCCCTGACCTACCTCTATTTCTGAATGAGGATGGCACTCATCTTAAGGGTCCTCCTCCCGCAACCACATCCCCTTTGCTTGCTGTAAACACCATTCCCCACTCCCTGAAGTCTCCCATGTAGATGCACAGCATTACCAACCCTCCAGGAGGTACTTTATATTTGTCATGTCCGAAGTCCAAACCCTGTCCCTGTATGAGGGAAAAGCAGCAACCTCTCCATGAGTCTGCAGTGTTAACAAGCCCCATCACTTCTTCTACAGCCAATGCCATAGCCATTTAAACAGGCCTCCAGAAAGCAGCGCTCAGCTGTGGGATGCTGCCTGGGATGCTGCCCACGTTTTACCTGAAGTACACCTTTTGAACCCAAAGTTGAGCAGGCAAAGGCCAAGGGCGCCATCTAGCTCCCTTCTCCTAAGGAGCAGAGCAAGCACTGTGCAATTAGCAAAGTTCGTCACAGAGCTTGCTTCACTGGAACATCAGCACAGCAGGCACTAGCACGTGCTTATTCTTCCATCATAGGATGAACCACTGAATAGGGCACAATCAATTGTTGTTACATGTGTTACTTTTTATTCATCGTTTATTAAGAACTCATGAAAGAAAGTCAATTATATCCAACGCTAATTTTGTGTAATGTGTGTGTATATAAAAACACATTTTACATTTAGTCTCCACTGGAAAGAGATGTTGAAAGGTTCCCTCCTCCATTTGCTCACTTCCAATTCTTAGCTTCTTTCCTTGGCTCTTGGCTTCCGATTCCCAACATTTGTGCCAAAGTTGACCCACAAAAACCAAAACATTTGCTAAGTCCAGTGAAGAGAAAGCTTACAGCCTCCAAAGCAAGCAGTCTCTAATGCAAGCATCTCCATATCTGATGTTTTAAGACCAGAAAACAACAGCTGTACAATAGATCCACAGACAGCCTATGAGGTTGTTCATACTTTAGAGGAATATGATGGAAGTTATTTCAGTTTCAAGACATTTGATGTGCTTACAGGGAGCATGAGTTGGAATCTGTGATCCTTATGGGTCTCTTCCCATCATATTCTACAACTTTATTTAATGGCAAAAAAAAGAAGTAAGTTTTGGAAAAACAAACAAGATATTTGCTTTTTGACTCTTCATGCCTAATGATTCTTAATCTCTAATTATTTCCACAATTATTTCTTTAAAATAGTTGCATTAAAAAAAAATAAAACAACCAGGAACTTAAATGCTGCTTGCCCTGGATGTCAAAGTTCGAAGTATAATTGAGTTCAATGCCAGTAACATTGGTTAAGTATTCAATTAACCAAGACTTGTATAACGTGTATATTTACCT
This sequence comes from Tragopan temminckii, assembly GCA_028571105.1. Classification (NCBI taxonomy): domain Eukaryota; kingdom Metazoa; phylum Chordata; class Aves; order Galliformes; family Phasianidae; genus Tragopan; species Tragopan temminckii. The sequence continues at coordinate 44,615 of JAOWBP010053084.1, forward strand.
TACCATTAAGGCTAACCGGTTCAAAGTTCATCATCAGGTAGTGGACAATTTCACCATTACAAAGATTTGTTTCTGGTTACTTAGTATTTATACTCCATAATTTAGTTCAAACAAACCACCTGCTAATCTGGAGGCCTTCACTCCAAGCCCAGCTTCCCCCATCCACCGGACAGATCTAATTGCCCGTTGTTTGCGTGCAATTGCTTGCAGTGAATAGGTGCTTAATCACTGCTACGCTTGAAATGAATGTTAATTCAAGATTTAATCTTACAACTACGGTTTCAAGACAGCACAATATTATACAGTGCATTTTCAAACACTGCAATAACGCAAAGGACAGGAGGGAATGAAAAGCTGAGAATAGAAATGGGGGATTTTATGCCACAGCACAGCAGTCTTCATCTTCTGGACCAGTCTGGAACAGGAGGAACCTCCAAGATCAGCTGGCTCTCTTTTCAGCTGCCCCACTAAGCCTGTTTTACGCAAGCAAGCAGCGTGTCAGAGGTGCATTTTACTTACTGTAATTCAAACCCTCTGGGAAGCTTTATATGTTGCTGCATTTTATTGATGGAAGTGAAATCACAGCTGACAATTTATCTTCCACTTCTCTATGCAGGAAGCAGACTGTCGTAACGATCCTGCAAAACCAGTCATCATTTTTATGCCCTGCTTAATATTTGAAGCTTGAGCTGACAAAAGCACCTCTCTTGCTTGAGGATGTTACTCCTCGGAGGAGTTCACTTCTGATTATTGTAATAAAATCCAGTTTTGTGCCTCCTTCCCAGTTGTACAGCGCTCAGTTTAAGCGTGAAACAAACACTTCAGAGAGACATAGCTGAATTACAAATGCTTGCTGGTAGACACACATTGGTGAGCTGATAATTTACAGGCAACATTCTGAGTCTGACGTATTTATTTAGAGGATGATTTTGCAGCACTCAAATTTAGGACAAAATTCTTTTTTTAGGGCATCTGTTTCTTCTGTACTGAAAAGTGTCCCTTGTGTGTGAGGATGGAGCACAGTGGTGGACTCCTACAACTGAACTCAATAGTAACATGACCCAGTGACCACAAGCACCTGGTAACCAAATCACTCCTTTGAACCTTCAGATATTGCCAGGTAATAACAAGAAAAACAAACAACATAAAAGGCAAATCTGATGCAATCACTGCAAAACTGTTAAGAAGAGGTTCTCTGCTCCACAACTTACTGAAACAAGGAAGAAAAAAATTACCCATCCCAGCAGAGCAGGTGCTGCACAATACTCAGCTGTTGGAATGCACCCTTTGCAGAGCAACAGAACTGAAACATCACCTTTGCAAGAAAATCCTGTTGAAAAAGGAGAGGGTGAGGTGAAGGATGCCACAGTAATGATGGCCAAACGATGGCTCTGAGTGCTCTTCCTACCAAAGTCCTAACAAATCTGCAGTCTTTACCACCAGTGAACTCATAGAAGATGTAAATACATCACACACAAACCAACTGCATGACATACTAGTAAACACATCCACTTTGTATGTTTTTTTTTTTTCCTTTTTAAACCCGTTACAGGCTGTGTTATTGTGTTTCCTACAGCTTTTCTTGCAATCACAATATTTTTTAAATTCTAGGGTCTGAGAAGTCATTCAAGGCAGAACTATGGTTCATTCACACAAAAAGTAATTATCAGATGGAAGTGCCTTTAAAAATGCCTAGAGTTGATTATTCTTCAAGAAACAAGAAATCACTGTCAAGTAAGAACAGACGAGGAGTGAAGCCAAAGCCATATACTGCAAATGTGCTCCAAAAATTAATGACTAAGGAACATGCTTTCTGTGACCTGCTACTGTATTCATGGGTCCATAAACCAAATCAGCTACCTACATCTCTCCTGGACCCCCAGGCATGTTTGCAATTAGCAGCCCAAACTCAAACCACTTTTCTTTGAGGACTGACAAGGGTAAAACCAGTCCAGTGGTCAATACAGCACCGAGGGAAGCTTCTGGATGCCACCCTCACAGCATCATTACAACATTCCCAGATGCCCAGGGAAACACCGTCAACATCACCACATGCTTAGAAGACAGCATCCAGCCCAACTCAGTGCGCAGTAACTCAGCCAGAGGAACAACACACAACTAACCCAACCAGCCCAGGTATCCAGTAGGCCAAAACTTAATCCACCAATTGCAAGAAGTGAAGATCAGCGATCAGCCCAGCAGCTCCAACCTGCCCAATGCTGCAGGCTACAAAATGGATATGCAAATCTATACACTAAGTCTGGACCTGCAACATCTGTTGGTTCTTCCCACCCGTGGCATTATTTTGCTGTTACCATTTAGGCAGCATGCACACATTTTAGTTTATCTACCTTACTTTTTGACTGCAAGTAGTTTCAAAAGTGCACTCTACATCAGTTCAGAGAAAAAAAACAGCAGACTGATGTGGTAACAGGCTATGCAAAGAACACGGAAAGTTCCATCCTTTAGCTGAAGTTGCTGTTATTTTCATTTTCTTAAGGCAAAACATGTTCATGTTCACAAAAACATCCATACGCTGTTTGCTCAGAGATCCACCTGCATAAAGAGTGACCAGGCGAGTTGAAATTTCCAGTTGCAAAATTAAATGTTGTAAAAGAGGGAGGGAAGCAGATAGCCACACTTTGTTCAGCAATTCTGATTTCCCACTCACAGTTCAATAAGTAAAAGGCAAATGCAGCTTCACAGCACTGCCTAACTGCTCAAGCAGCCACAACTCCCCCTTCCACCGATCCCAGCCTCCTCCATCTGAAATGAAAAAGCCCTTTTAATCTTCAAAGCATGGCCACAAGTCAATCTCAAACTTAGCACACTTTTTAATTTTCTTTTTAATTATCCAGCTGGGAGAGTTATGCCCTCTTTGCTCAGTGACCTTTCATTCCTTCAGGATTATTTCAAGAAATCTTTCCCGGGAATGATCAGCAAATTTATACCACTTGCAGAGGAAATGTTTCCAAGCATACAAGCACTGAGAGGAAAGGCAACAAGATTCTTTGTGTGCTTTTGTGCAGGCTGCTTTTACTGGGGTAATCCAGTAACTGGGGTAAGCCAGCACAGCACACTCTGCTCTGCAGGGCAACTACATTCTGGCTTCAAACCAGTGACCGCAGCAGGCACAATTCTGACATTTACCCCAACACCTTTCCAGAAGGCCATTGTTGCTGCACTGAGATTCAGAGTTCTTGATCCCAGAAGAGAATTTCTTTCTGCTAGAACAAACTGAAGGCGAGGGTGAAGCTGATAGCTACTGGTATGGAGATTTTTGTATCAGCAGCAGCTGACCAAATGTTGGTCCTGTGAGTGCTGGTGTTGAAGCACAGCTTGGTTTGCCACAGCCGGAGCCACAGGGATAAATCAAGTCATTACAGACATTAATGATTTTTAAGTTAACACCAGCACTTACACCCCGCCCACACACTAAACAACTGCATGCAACCCTGCACTTGATTCCCACACCAATTACTAATTTATTAATTTTACAACAAGCCTGGAAGTGTTTATACAGACAGGCTCGTGTTTAACCAGACCTGCTGGTTAACTTCCCCTACTCATCTTTCAGGCAGATGGGGGTGAAAGTGCCCACATGGTCAGCAGTCACGACCTACTTCCTTCTCAATGTGCACGTGGCAGCTGTGCCTGCTGCTTGAGCCATCAGCGTGCATCACCACCACTGCCCTCCAACTCTGTCGGGATAACTGGCAGACAGCAGAGGTAACAGGACCTGTTGGAACATCTAACCTGCATGTTACCATGGAGAGACACAGTGTTGAACTCAGCCCAAGAGATGTGACTATTCTCCATACGTAAGCAGGTAATTAATGATACATTAACATATGGAGTGTATTAAATACCCACACAAATTCCTCTCCAGTGGATGGGATAGGAGGTGGACAGCCCATGTAATACTGTACTGATCATTCAGATAAAGAACAAAAAGATGCAAAGATTTTGACGATTTTGACAGAGCTCACATAACTTACAGTATTCATGCCAATTACAGTTTATTGAAAGATCTTCTTTTCCCAGCAAGACATGCCGGTTCTGAAAAGTATTTTCACAGGACCACAGAATGGCCTGGGTTGCAAAGGACCACAAGGCTCATCTCATTGCAACCCCCTGCTATATGCAGGGCTGCCAACCAGCAGACCAGGCTGCCCAGAGCCACATCCAACCTGGCCTTGAATGCCTGCAGGGATGGGGCATCCACAGC